>DWEE01002374.1:0-11690 GCA_018245755.1 Parelbella macleannani
CTGAATTAACAAGAATAGACTGCGTTCGTCGACTTAAAGATTCTGATGAAACTTTAACACTTCTCGTGCGACACTTTGAACAAGAGGATAAAGTAACTCAAGGTAACATGGACAACATGGAATCAGTTCCAACCCCAAAGCAAAATGTGGAAATTAGCAGACCGACAACACTGCCACCACCAGTTCCTCCTAGAAAACTTGGCAAGAAAAATTCTTTTAAAGATAAACCAACGCTTCAAACAGTCGGAGAACAAAATGCACTTATAAATATAGATGGACATAAGCCTGCACAAAATGAAAAAGATACAATTATACCCACTATAAACAAATTATCGAGAAAATCTTCCTTCGACAGTCATATTCATCGGCAAAGTAAAGAAGGAATTGCATATTTGAAGAAGGGTTCCCCCGAAGAAGTAAGACGTCTAGTACGTCGACTGTCAGACGGGAAAAATATGCCGCCAGAAGCTGAAGTTTATATTGACCTCTTATCTAATGAATGGGAACGTTGTCTCGTATTTGCAGATGCCGAGTCTGATGATACAGGAAGTTCTATATCTACAGTTGTTGACAGGTTAGGATCTATGGCAAGCTCAGTAGAAAACAGTATACCCTCCACACCAATAATGCAACAAAAATCTATCGACATACAAAATGTCTTGAATTGTTTCGAAAATATTGATACTAATATTTTAAAAGATATGACCAGTGCAAAGTTTTTAGAAAGGCAAATGGATATAAACAATGAATGTAAGAAGTTAGAAAAAAGTTTTGCAACAAACGGTTTTGCAAATCACGAAGCCGTCATTAAAAATTCTTATTCAGAAGAAGCAATCTCACAATCGAAAAAATTGCAATCAAACGATAAAAACAATAATCATACTCTCATACAAAACAATACACATAAGCTCGAACCAAACGAAATGTGCCAAGCAATTGAGAGAGCCATAATTAAACAGGAAACAGATTCTGATAAACCTAAGCCTATGCCGAGAAATACAAAAATCGAACGTACAACTAGTGAAAAGAAACGTCGATCTATACCTATTCCAGAAAATCCTGTGCCACCGGTACCGGAACCTCTATTGACTCCCACTAAGAAGAATTGTATTGAAAATTGGCTGCAACGGTCGGAGGCAGAAATGAATAACAAAATCGACGATAAGTTTGAAGAGGTTTCAATGCCAGAAATATTACCTCGGCTGATTGATTTCGTGCCAAAAAATCAATTTAAGGACAGTACGGAGTCACAAACATGTACACGGCCCACGGCGCCTCCCCCGCCACCGCCGGCAGAACCGCGAGAAGACGGCTCTGGTGCTTCATTGGACACTATTGGCGAACTTGATGAATCAACGGACGTCACTGATAATTCGTAAGTTTTGTTTTCTACCTACAATTTGAATCGTTAATAACTGACACTACATAGGCAATTACAATAAAATGCCACTGTATAGGATGAGATATGTTCTTACAATAACAACGATAAAAAAACTAAATTTGTGGGGATCTAATAACCTAAATAGGTTTTACTATGACCTATCTTAATATCGCTTATTTATTACTCACATTAAATAATAAGTCATAATTCGTATTAAATAACAAGTTATAATAATGATTATTAAATAATGATGATTAAATGATTCATATTAAATAAAACAAAAGAAATAGGGATGAAGGTTGCACTACTCACAGAGATGATGATAGGCGACGGTGAAACCGACTGTATGATACGAATACACCAGAAAGAAATCTATTCTGGAAGCACGAGACAGGTACAACTCGCTCTAATTCTAGTCAACCGGTTGTAACTTACACGCAGCTGACAATCATTTGTTTCCAAGAACTCTTTTCTATCAAGTGTAACTGAAAAGCATTTAAAAAATCAATTCAAAAGTCACATTAGTTTACTGCATGTTTACATTCAGCCTACCGCTTTAGTCTTAAGATATTGTGATAAAATGTAATAAAAACAAATTTTCATGTTTCTTATAAAGCTACAGTACAGTATGCCGCAATACTTTGTCAAACTCTACAATAGAACTGTATTTAACCGTTTTTGCGTTGAAAAATAATATCAGTCGATTGAACTTCTTTTCTCCATGAGTCAGCCATCGGTGAAAGAAAGTTCATTTTCACTTCAGAACATAATGATAGTCCGCAATAGAAAATACCCACTTAGACACGACCAGAACTAAATATTTGAATACTTACATTTGGCTCCAGTGAATGCAATTTTTATTCTGTAACGTAACTTACGATAATTCAGGTTTAATATAGGTTAGACATATTGATTTTTAAACGTATCTAGGTTTTACATCATTTGGTTTTGGCTCATTTGCTGATTTTGGTGTTTAACACATTTCCTCATAACCTATGTCCTGTTATAATATTTGTACAAGTAAAATCACTCTTTAAGAATCTTGTGCGAATAAAGCTTTTGAATTGCTGTACTATCATCTTCTCTCTTTCTTCTCTTCGTTCAATAGGCACTGTTCTATTGCGGTTTGGCGACTGTACATAGTACATTTCCTCTCTACAAACATTTCCCCCTTCATTATGATGAGTACAAACGAATATATAAAGTAAATATACCTATAATTAAAAATTTTAAGCATTTCTGACAATTAAATAAAAACAACATTGTAAATATGTTTTTAAAAGTGGGCATTATTTGGTGTGTAATAAACCTACCCATGTAATATGACTCTGACTTGAATCACTTGAAACCTACGTCATTAATATCAGAACGGGACTATGACCTGAGAAAGTCGTTCATTTACGCGTTTATAGGTTACAAGCATTCCATTGTGGAAATTCAACGTTATCAAACTAATATAATTTTACTGTCCAGCAATGTTCAGACTGACTCGCATTTTACCCGCTCGGTTACGGCAGCCTATAATTGCATTAATTTTATTATATCCAATGAATTATGACAGTGCGAAGTTGACCATATAATTTCCCTATAATTCAAATGTACAATAGGAATAAAATGGTACTGATAAGGGCGTCCGACTTATCTACACAGTTACAGACCGCTCGCATTGTTTTCTCACCGAACAATACTTTTACCACTTACACAGGAACGGCGACTATAAAGAAAGAAAAGAATATTTTATTCGGAACGCTGACACACATGGAAAGTTTCCGTATTTTTATGCAAACTAGCGGGTAACAATGGCGGGCGGCGCGGGGCCGGGTGGCGGCGCCGGCCATGTGCACCTCCGCCCTCGTAACCCTCCCTGAAACGCAACCAGCCTCGTGTGCCCGCCGCTGCGCGCTCTACGTACGGCTACGTATACCGGCGCCGGTCGCCGCGCGAATGCTAAATATCCCGATAATGCGAGCTCTGGACACGGACGGTATTCGTTTGATAAATTTCATTAGCGAGACCGGAGTGACATTAATTCCGTTAGATATTTAGGAACACGTGAATAATACTAAATAGTTATAAGTATAATAATGTTAATACTACCTGTCATTTAAATAACATTCGTGAACAGAAGATCTGATGGAGAATGAACGAAATGTTGTATCGACAAAGAATAAGTTCAACGACTTGATATAAATTTGTTAGTTGTTACGACATTCTCAGAACCCGGTGGTTTCATAAAAAGTATCAATCAAGCTAAAATCGTCACGGGCCGGGACGACGAAATGGAAAGTCATCAGAGCGGCCCGGCTACACTTTGCAGGCCGCTTAATCGAACAGTGAATATAGCAAAGAGTACAAGTGTTACAGTAATAAATAGTTTGCAAAACAGGTTGAGCTATTGAGTTAAATACTACACGAAATAACTGCGGCATGTGTAGATGGGCGACCGCACAGGTTGATAGATTTACGAGTCATTTATTTGTGTTGTGTTGATATTTTTTACTATGAGTAACACCAAAATATAGTGTAGGTGTTGTATGCCGCGACGCTGGCTATTACCACAGTGGCGTACTTGAAGCACATAAATTCGTTATGCGGCACGACATAAATCCTCTACAAACGGGTTGTGTACCTAGAAGCACTATAAATGCAAATTTAGTTAAAAAGTTAATTGGTCCGACCTCTCCACAGAGAATCAGAATATATAAATTTTCATGAAGCCTGTGTGTACGTTTTTCGTAAAAGCGTACGTATTATCATCAATTAAAAGCTTTGCAGACGTCAGGGCAGACCTGTGTAACGAGCGAGCGGGCGCTTCGCGTTTCTAATTGCCACCGTGCACCGTGCGCGGTGCGCCGTGCAGCGTACACCGTGCAACGTGCAACGTGCACCGCGTTGCACCACCCAGTAACTGTACTGCACTGAAACTTTATCGAAGTTTATTTTTTACGCAGCCCTACTTTCCACAACCTTATTTAACAAGATTTGTGTCAGCGGCGTTACCGAAATATTATTATCAACGTTTTGGAGGTCCTCACAGTGACGACTTAATGAACGTGCTGTGTGAATTTACAGTGGGTCTGGTTGATTAAAATTTAAATACGTACTAGTCATGTTCAATATCATAAATACAAATATATCTGAAATTGATAAATATAATATAATTCTTACGTGTTTATTTCATTCGCACATAGAAATGTATTTTGCGGTGCAGTACAATTTGTTTAAAAAGTTCCATGAATACACAGATACACTATAAAATTTAAAATACTTTATAATTTTTCTGTTGAATAAATCAATTTAGCTCCTATTCAACATTAACACGAATTGTGGACAAGAGATTTTAACACAACTATGTAAGTACACGTAACCTGCAGCCGGTCAAGTAGGGTATATTTCTAATTGTAACCGCTCGATACTGACTTTCAATCTGATGTACAATACCTACTTAGCGATGTCTTAGTTTCTCGGCGTGGCGTGTAAGGTGTAATGTTCATGTCAATGTTATAAAAAATATAAGATAGTTTCGAAAACCATTTTAAAAACAAGACACCGTTTATCGGCGTCGTAGTGCCCGAGTTATTTAAACATCATCATTATGTATCACGATTTATTACACAGACGTTTGATTTTTATCACTATGTAATTATTTTATCTCTTAATTTTAAAAGCGTTACTTCACTTTGATGTAACATGCACAACGAATTCCATGTTACTCAGCGTTTTCCAAGGCATTCTGCTTATTCATTAACACTTGAGAAGGGTCTGCGGCAACAGCCGCCTTCACAAGTAGCGTTAAATATGTTAGAAGAATCTGAATGGCATAAAATATCAGAACTAGTCAGAAATATACTGATTATTGCTCTCGCGCTTGTAAACCGAAAGCTTGTACAATTTCTATTAAGTTTCGAAAGGTTTGTGAAGAGTTAGTTAGATACTCTAACAAATTCAAATTGATAATGACTTCACAATGACTGCCTCCTTGGTCGGGTGGTTGCAAGTGCGGCTGCCGATCGGGGGATCCTGGGTTCAAATCCCAGGTCGGGTACTATTGGATTTTTCGAATTTAGAATGTCTAGTAGTGACTCGGAGTCTGGCCCCGTGCCCGGTGTATGGCATTATAGGCTCACCAACTATTCCATGGGATGTAAACGTAACTGGTGAACCGTGGGAGTGTACTACGCTCTTCTGTCTACCTCTTTGGGGACAATAGTCGTAGTGTTACTTTTTTAACAATGACTTAATAATAATATAGACGGTCGACACAATTAATTGTTTTTTCTAATGGATATTCCCAAAATGCGTCTGTGTCAGGGCAGGAAGGGCTTTAACACAATTCTGGACTGCGACTAAATGAAAATTTTGTTTTGCGAGAGGAATTCATTATTGTATAGTTATTTTAACTGTTAACTATTCACTTATTAAAAATTCCTTTCGCAGACTCCTTTGGCAATCGATGCAAATACTCACCGACGTGGTATAAGATAGAGCTATGACCAGCGAGAACAGAAGCAGGCTGATGATGAATTAATGCGACGAATATCACTATTTAACTAGATTTTAAGATAAAAGGAGGGAGCTTCTACCGTCCCTTTAATGGATGGTGAGATTAGTGGCCAATAGTGGAGCCGCAATTAAAACCAAATAGGCCGTCACAGCGTGTCAAGACCAGCGAGTTAACTTATCTCGTTTTTATGTTTCTTATGCATAGTTACGAGTAGATGATACGCCGCACAGGTCCACGCTAGGACACAGTACAGTGGGCGCACGCTAGATAGTCATTGGCATGAAACAGTAGCGCACATAGAAAAACTAATAATTGCAATCGGTTGAGTAATATATCAGACAAATATGAACAAATCGTTTCAATAATTACTAAGTCAAGCGCCACTTCATATCGTCCCTGAATTACAGTCTATTTAGCTGTAGGTATCATTAAGTACGGTGTTTCTGATATTATAAAAAAACAAAGTGATAATTTTTAGATACGCTGATGACGCAATACTAACGTTTCCCAGGCACCATTAAGCCAGGTTAAGACTTTGAAGTAACATCTGCGGTAGTATTTAAACCGCAGTAGCAACGATGTAAAATAAAAATAAAGTGCTCGTGCATATTTTTCATTCGCCTAGACATTAAAACGTATGCAGAAAGAGTACTAAATGAATTTTGAAAATTATGCTGGTATTCGTTCACCTATTATTTCTTCAATCATAATTAAAAATTGGAGCAAGTCCAACGAATATTCTCTATATTCTGTTAACACCAGTATTTTCTAAGGTGCACAATGGAACGTATCAGAGAGCTCCATCTCGTTTCATTCGTTATTTGGCACAAGACGTCTCCTATTGAGCGTCTATCGCAATTTCGGTAGCGGCGAACAGATTATATCGAGGCTAATTACGATCGCATGCACAGCAGATATGCCCTGCAAGTATTTGAGCGGAGCGGTTCCGGTTCTACATTTTTGATCGAGATAATCAAGGCAGTAACGTTCACGTACTGGCCCACATTCTCCAATTTGAAAGAGAAAACAAACCAATAACGAATACAGGGCATTATGATATTAACCGGCCAACCGATCGCTTAGTAGGTAATTGATAGCTGTAACGCAGCAGCTCGTTACCGTGCGCTGTGTTATTCACAACAATTTTCTCGAAGGGTGTGTTCCCGTAGGTGTTATTATGAAAGTAGGCGTAAATTTCTGTCGAGTCATTGTTAACATGTAATATAATAATTGAGGTCACATTGATGATTACGTGCTCTTTAACGAAACGACCGTACGGCCTTACTGGCCTGGCACAGAGAGGCATCGGTATAATGTGTGTTTGTCAAGAAGCGGTTCGCAGTTAAACAGTATGTAGATCTCGCACATGATTGGATCCACTGCAAATTCCGTTGTAGAGGCCGCCTGTTAATAGGATTTATTCTGTTAGCGTAAATCGGCGCAAAACCCGTATGCAAAACCCGTAGTTGGCACAAAAGCGCTCCGCACTCGAGCTTTGCAGTCTCGTCCAATTACGAGTGTATTTAGTTTGAATATTGATTTGACGTGGATAAAAACATGAAGCGTCATTAATTCCGACAGAATAAGAGCTCGATTTTAAATGTTGCTAGGTAATCAAATGGAAATTTATAGGTGTGTATTAATCGTGAAGTAGCAATAATATAACCCGACATGATTAGGAGATTATGTGGAGTGTGAGTGGTCCGAGCGCGGCGTCTGTCGTCGGCGGCACGCGGCCGCGCGGCTGCTAACGGTACCCGTGCTCCGCGCGGCCCTGCGCCTCGGATCCGGCCGCCGCGGTCTCTGCCATTCAATACATCTAATACTGTTATTTAATTCATGTGTGCGTCTATATGTCCCGTGTACTTTCTCTTGTATGTGATAATCATGCGCATCGATCACACTGATATCGTCCACGGTCTCATTGATCCGATTAACATATTTTAACACCCACATCTTGATATTAAAGCCTTTAGAGTATATTTGTACACGAACTCGTACAATACTGAGTAACGCTTCTCAAAGGGGCATAAAAGTATCTTTAAAATAATCGTTAAAAGGCGTTTAATTAAATATAATGTACATGTAAAAGTTGCGAAGTGGCAGTAAAACGACTTCAGATCCACAACCAGTACGGGCGCCTTTCGGTGCACGGAATTCCACACGTAAGAGGCGGAAGCGGCGGAGAGTGCCTTGATCTTGCGTCTTATATATCTTTATATACAGCAAATACTCGAAAGTATAGGAGATATACGTCGCTAAGTAACTTCGAGTTGTGGTTACAATAGCACGTTCGACCCCATTCGCACGCTCATCCCATTCTCGGCTTATTGACTTATCGGTCGCCCTGTTTATGAGGGGGCACATTTTCACACGTAGGTTATGAATCAAATCAACTTTGTAATGATACATACCAAGTCAATAGCACACTAGGGAGACTCTCGGTATGCTTCGCGCTCCACGATTTCGCACTGAGTTCACTTTGTTTGTATGAGATTAAAGTGCTTGTCTACTTACGAGTAATGTTAGCTGCGAATGTATGGCTCTGATGTTTATTTTAACAGATACCTCATGTCTCCGCTGATGTTTACTTAGTATGTCAGTTGATTTACACACGGACTATAGCATACGTCTACGTATGAATTATATGCATTATAAATATTTAAAGGAAACATTATAGGAAATTTTCTCTTAATTGGGTACGTTTTCTTAAGCGGAATACGTTCATCCGACTGACATAATTACTTGCAGCAAGAATTCGATCGATTGCAAGACGCGCAGAAACTTGGTCGTTCACATTCACTTCACGACAAAATGTAGGACTAAAATGGCGGCGTTGGGCAGCTTTGTGCATTGAGATCGTATGATCGAGTCCGCAAAAGTCAACGAATGGGGCCATCTCTACCTAGCCAGATCATATATTACGTGTCACTGCACAAATAAGTGAAGATCCATGTTTTTTAAAGTGAGCCAATTTTTTCATAATTGTGTTCGAATCGTGTAATGTAGAGTTATATTTTTACGATTTTTTTAATCACTCTCCAGTATCACGGAATAGCAAATTACTTGAGACTTTATTTGCATTTCAATCTAAAGAATAGCAATTCGTTCACTTATTTTATTTCTTGCGTCTTCTCGATTTTGACCGAAATTACTCTGACGAGTCCTCCAACATCCAATTAAAGGTTCATCGTAGTCAGTTTAGCCGTTTTCGAAGTAGTAGTAGTATAAACAAACAAACGGAAACCAGTTTCAAAAAAGAGTTGGGATTTATTAACCTGCTTTCGCACGTTAACATAACCCAATTAACCAATGCCTTTTTTTAAAATTAGTTACAGGGAATTCGATTTACGTATACATACATACGTATAAAAGGAGCCAATCTACTATATTTCATTAGAAAAACATCCTTAATTTGATTAATCACTCATAGGTATTATAAAATCATCAAATATCAGAAGATTCTTTGCATAGTTCAGTTCACCCTGTGTATAGTTCTAAGAACATATTGTTACATATAGCTACTCGTCCGTTTTCGTTACAGAAAGTTATATTGTTCTATGGACAAAGGACTTACGTCTTATCCTTCTACTTAGCGTTGCGATGGAATTCTGCTGAGAGTGTAATGTTTGTTTAAAGTACATTCACCTTTGTTAAGGAAAATATTCCCAGACACAAAGATAGTGACCTGAAGGATCGTTGAAGTATGTTTGTAAACATGTTTTAATGGGTTAAAATTATTGCTATATAAATAGATACTGGGTTAGTTTGAAATGGACGTTCATTATTATAATTATAATTCTTTGTTTCAAGGACAACCAACCGCCTACAGATTTGTCGAATAGGAGAGTTAGTAATGTAATAATATAGTAATTAGTTCATGTAGTACAATGGAGCAGTAGGAATAAGACCATTAGTAACAACGCTCTAGTTGAAACAGAAATTGTGTTAATAACATTTGTTCTTTAATAGAGCTATACCTACTTGTCGATTCATTTAAGAACTTCTGGCTGTTTCTAAAAGTTCACAATTATTGAAAATAAATTCCTTTATATATGTATTTATATCCGTTTATATCCGTTTATATATTTATATATCCGTTTATATATGTATTTATATCCGATTTATATCAGTACCCGATGCTCTCTGCCTTCCCGAACAGTACCTGGCATGTTAATATAATAATTAGATAGATCTTTTAATGTTTTTTTTTTCTTTTTTTATAAATATTGTTATTCGTTTTTTTATTATTATTATTATGTTACTTTTTAAATACTCTAAGTCTCTCTTAAGTTGCATAAACATATACATATATTATTAATAGTTGAATAAATAAATTTTATCTATCGCACTCTGTTAAGGTTTAAAATGAGTTTGAAAGCTTATGTTACAGACGTACTCTTTTCAAATTATTACTGCAGTTATTCTAAGATCACAAAACCAGATCAAAACTTAAATATATTAGTTGTTGTCGATATGTTACGATTCTATTTTGGCATAACTTTCCTTTAAAGATGCTGCTTTAAATGAGCTTTTACTTAATCCTCATAAACATGTCATACTTTTAAAAACCCTCAGACTTTTCTGTCCCGACAAAACAATCGATAAAAGCTCGATGCGTTCCGTAACGACCACTATTTACAGTGCAGCAGAGCATGCATAGGTTGGTGTATGTTGGTGCGAGCAGGCATTTTTTGCAGTGCAGACCTTAAGATATGAGTGGTAATGAAGAGAGCGAGTTTTCTGCGAAGTGTCGCGCGTCTAACGGGACAGCGGCGCCGCGCGCCCTCGCATTGATATTTTATTGCCTCCTCATGTATAACGATTGCACACAGCTTTGTCTACCCGACTACCATCACCGTATTAGTTTATTGCGTGCTCTTCACCAACCGCTATATCATTAGACATTTTTTATTGCTCGTAACCCAGCTATTATATATTCATAATTGAACGGCTCACGAATTTTATACGAAATTAACATTTGTTATACATATATATACGTTATGTTATAAAGTTGCCGACTCGCACCTGGCCAGCGTGGCAGACGGTAGCCGTAACCCATCTCATTCTGAGAGGAGGTCCGTGTCCAACCATCGAAGGATATATTGTCAATAGATACAAATATTTACCAAATGTTTTTTAAAAAGATATTTAATTTATGGTATAAACTTACTTGTTTTACATTCTTTCAGGGGTTGTAAAAGTTCCCTCAGCCTCGGAGGCTTGCGGCTCTAAGTAATTTTGGCCAGATAAAAAGCTTGTAACTTTGAAAATAAAAATAAAGCGTGGTTATTTTTTGTCCACTCTTATTTAATTTAGGGAACAACTCCAACGTTATTGACTAGATTTATGTTAGATGCCTTTCTATAGTCGCCATTTTTAAATGTCAATCTAGATACATGTATTTCAATAAACTCTTAAATATTTCAAAAACAAACACAGGCCTAATATTTTCCAATTTTCCTTAGCATATGTCTTTAATTGAGAGATAATCGAAGGTGACGATAGATAGTGGTCACTCAACAGGCAGCCTGCCTGCCGTCGGATATTGAGGGGATACTCAAATTTGTTTTAACGTTTAATTAATAAAACGCAATTTTGAAATCCTCTGAATGCTTTTAATATCGTCACGTCTTGCTAGATAAACAAGTCACGATTAAATCTTCAAATCTTTTATTAGAACAGTGCAAAAAGGATCCGTAGGAATGTCTGGGTGCATTCATATCCTTATACCGCTCACTTAACGCTCAGCGGTGCTCTCAATATGGAAGCTTGTTCTATCAATGCCATATAGGAGCCACAACT
>DWEE01002375.1:0-11689 GCA_018245755.1 Parelbella macleannani
GATGCGCGCGCATCGTAAAATTTCACTCTCATGATTTTTCCATAACGCGCCTAAAGAAGTATAACTTCAAAAAAAAAATACCCCTCTATTATGTCTATATACGTACATATATCTTTATATTATCTATCTTAATTATTATACTATTAATATCTAAATGACAGACAGTATGGCAAATTGGTATTTTCAAGCATATAGGTTTCTTTTTAACAATACCTAACAAAAACAGCGCATGTTGCCTGAAATCTTTATTTATTTTACAATCCTAAATTACATACTTACTTACATAATATCAGTAACATGTGTAGAAATACGGCCACGTATTTAATAAGTCTATAGCAAAAAAACTATAATAAATAACTCGTGACGTACTCGTAAGTATAGATATTACTCTTACCGGTTGCGTTGTATGCAAACATGTGGCCAGTTTTAACTTAGCAACGCTTTAAACTTGGCAACTTCACGTACATTGTTCATCGGATTTCAGTTTGGTTTATCTGTACAAACAGATCCTCGCGAACTAACAAACATTCGCAGGATTTACCAAGTCCCGACATATAATGTGTTGAGAGGAGAAAACAAGCTGTGTTAAGACACAAAGCAGTGTGCAATATGACTCACGTTATTCTGATCGTAAGAGCTGCTTGTATTACAATTGCAGAAAGTTTAAAGTCCATTCTGGGTAGCTAGCGATATTATTATTTTAGGTCTATTAAATCTTTATTTTACTCCTGTATTTTATTTTGTCTTCATGTAATAATTTTAAACATCTTATTTGTAGGTCGTACTCTATAATAATTATTAAATTTTTTTCACTAACGAAGTGACATTGTTTTCTAAATGCCAAGAATTTTCGCATGTTAAGGCTCTTAAGTGCACTCTGAAAAGAATTAACTTAAGCGGATTTAGGTTTAATTTATTTTCTGAAAGCAATTTTAAAATTCATGCCATGAAATTAATCTGAACTAGCCAGCACGAAATTAGATTCAAAAATTGTGCACTACAAAGGAACTTTCTAGGTGGAAATCCCATTCGGCTAGTTGGGGAAAAAATGCTGAATTTAGGAGAATTTTATAAAAGTTAAACGAGGCGCGAACTCATCGTATTAAGCAAAGGGCCTCGCCAACACTTAATTAACAATCCCTCCCATTCTCCCCTCAGGCAGTTATAAGCGAACATTCTATGCACGTCTGATATCCTATCTTTATTAAATTAATTCAATTTTAATATCTCCTCGTCAAATGTAATCAGGACACGTTTGAGTCATTAGTCTTACAAAATGCGAAATATCAAATTTTTTTGGTAAGTGCCGTCATAAAAAGTTTTGTTAATTATCTATAATCTAATAAATACCTATCGATAATCTTGCTATCTAGACTAGTTACTAGACGGACATTGACTGTCTTATTCCTCCATACGACATCAGTTGCATATATCTATTGCAAAAGCCATTAGTGAAGGCTTTCAGGTCTTTCTTTCTTTCGCTAAATAAAAAGACAAAAAAAATCTCATAACAATAACGGTTCTTAAATGTTAAAACATCAAATCGTTTTTATTTACTCATCATATTCCTCATTTCGTGATAATCTTGAACGTAGCTCTTGTTCCTTTAAGACTGAATTCCGATTATCGTTTACTTCCAAGCGTGTCCATTTACTTCGCTGGAATGCTTGCAGATCATTTGATTTCTGGTTAACCAACGTAATTAAAACCCGAGGACTGTTCCTTATAGGTTTAGTATGACAGGTTCGCCCTAAGTAACACAGGTAGATAAAATAATAATCTCGATAAGCAATTTATGCCCTATAAAGTCACGATTTTAAGTACTTCTATATAATTCAGCGAGATTATTCTATTTATAAATTATGATCATGACAGCATTAAATACTGATCTCTATTTAGAACTCTTGTGAAGGTAGAGTCTTAGAGGATTTCTAATTTTTGTCGCCTTTTTTACGCTACTATTTGGAGGTAATTAGTATTTGCAAATTAAATAAATTATGTAACAAATTTCATATTTCAATTTGAACGGTTGCTCGTTTTAGGCTTTAGCGTGGGTCTTTGTACTATACATTATAGATACGATAGGAATTGGAGATAAAGCAGACGCCATGGCCGAAATCGGTCGGACTATTACACACACACATATTGAAAAATGTCATGTACATATGTATGTACATACTAATGGTTTCCAATAAATGTTTCGATTTTATATCCATAGAATAGAGTACCGTCAGGTGCCTGTTCCGAATAAAATTCACGCTTTACCGTCGAATCCATGAAAGGGTTAAGTCGAGTAAAAAATTTACCATTGTTTCATATAATCCCCAAGCGATACACAATAGTACATCCCCGTCGAACGGTACGCGCCAATTCTATCGGAAAATCCATTCCTGGTGTATTCGTGCGTGAAAATTATGACATAAAGCCAAATTATTACATCTAAAAGGGAATTGGTAGTGCCCCTCGCATGAACGGAATGGTTGCATATTTGCGAATGTATAGAAAAGGCGAGTTGTCTAAGATATTCAACAATATTTTTGTTCATTACTAGCAAATAGACAACAACGCATTTATTACGATAATGAAATATTATTAGAGTCGCATTTGATAAATTGTATAAAATAAACACTATTCCTATTTCTAAACTTTACCATGTATGTGGTATGTAACGTGTTTTTATACATATACAAATGTTTTTTAATACAACAAGTTTATAAGTGTACAGTTTGTTTCGTTCAATGTCGGACATCTGCTTTTAAATTTTATACGGCCAATTCCACGAATCATGGTGCTATGAAATTATTTCACAATTAACTCTACGAGGTAAAAGGCACATTAAATACATCGCGAAGCCAAATTTAATTAAAGCAGACGCTATGGAACGTAACATTAAAGCTTTTGAACGATATTCGTTTCATATCGACTGGACATCATTACGAAGTAATTTCTCGATGTTAATTTTGCCAGAGATTCTTTGAACACAATTTAGTATCATAATTATTAGTAATGGGAATGAAAGAATTAAAATGGACCATGATTCAAAAGAAAAAGTATAATAATATCAGAAGCGGATGCATTACTTAGATCTTTTTGGTCCCACTTTAACCAATTTAGTACTAACATGTTGAATGCACCTTTTGTGAAATTTATTTGGCACGGACGCTCATAAAGTGTTTGATTTGTGCGTCAAGATTATTATGAACAGTGGCTTTGAGCTTTCAGCTAATAAAATGTTTGAATGACGTTAATGGTTTCGTCACTAAATAATTTTCGTTTCGGATACAATTCGCGACACGCTTTTAAAATTTAATTACATTCCAACAACGACTTACAAATTCTTTGGCCAGTTCAGCCAATCAATCGAATACTTTTTAAATTATCACTTATGTTTTCTTAAATTGCTTCTTTTGTTTTAATAAAATTGTACACTTTTGGCGTCATAAGGAGGAAAGTTTACGGATTTGACAGCCAATGTTCACTAGTCTAATTACACTATTCGAATTACGTTTGTTTTTGCATTATTTCTAGTTCTCACACTAGCTAACAGCAATTCGATCCGATTTTAGGGGTACCGTCGGTAATAACTAAAAATTTATACATCAGGGGTTAACACTTTTCCGCTGGGGTCAATTAAACAAAGGCCTAAAATAAACAAAACATTACACAGGTAACGCATACATTTAAATCGATATAAAAATATATTTATTCTAACCTCCTGTCTTCTGCGTATTGTTTAACAAGAGTTTATGCGACACGCGTCGCAATCATTGCATGTATGTTGGACGTGCCTGCAACAGAGTGACATGCCAGAATTATATAGTTATATTATGACAGAGATATGTGAAAATTAATAAGAAAAATGAAATCATATGCAAAAGCCAATAACAGCCAGTGTAGATGTCTGCATTACAATTGGCTGTATCATAAACATGGTTCAATGAGCATTCAGTTTCCGATTAGTGTATTTGCAATTGAAATTAATTCAGAGTTGTATTCAGCGGTGACAAGTATATTATTTTTGTAAAGCAGAGGCAGCGAGGACGTGTGTATTTACATAAAACGTGCGTAACATTAATTTAGCTCATTGATGGACGGAGGGAACACTGCAACGCTTTCAATGGATGTGACATGTTTCGGCTATTTATGGTTTAAAATTCATTTATTTTGCTGTGTCTTTTTAGAGGGAAATAAGGCTCTATAATACTATTAATAAGCGTAAATTCACGCCTGTATTCGCCGAAGGGGCCACAGTGGAATATGAACCTATTGCAATACACACTACGCAGATCCGGACTCCGAGCCACTACATGAAATTTCTACTAGAAAATCCAAGTTAAAAAATCCAGCATTACTCGACCCGAGATTTGAACCCAGGACCTTTAAATCAGCAATCACGCTTACCACCACTCAACTAAAGTTGTCTTAGTAAACTATATTTCTATTAATTAACTATATAATATTTGTCCAGTTTAGCAAATTTAAAACTGAAATGTTCAGTATAAATAGTTACTAGGCCAATCCAAGGTCCTCAATAGATGGTCGCTGGATCGGAATAACGTAACGGTTTTTACAATCCAATCTGCCACTATTCGAAACTCGAGACCGCGAATACTTTTACTGCTCATAAGAACTCGTCAGACTAGACGTCGGCGCGATCACACAACAAAGCATCTCGCTATTTATATTATTATCCTGTAAATCATAAACAGAGTGGCCTGGTTCAGGCGTTGGGGTAATTTTATAACAACAGTATCAATTATTAGATAGGTACTGTACTATACGCACACATATGAATGTACACTCGGCTGGCTATTAATTTTCATTATTGAGACCATCGCCTATGATTTCTTTTTGCAATAGTTTTCGTCGTCGAAGTTTTTATGGCGTGTTCTATGATTCTAACTTCTTCTTCGATAATGACCTAGTCTTTTAAATAATTTTTCGTATTTCCGCAATTACAAGTAACGACAATCGAATGATATGTGAAAGTTACAAAAATAAAATAAATCGCCTTCTCCATTCCATCGTAGTCTGTGCGGCGCATAATCTGCAGGCGGCCCGAGGAGCGCCATCTTTATCATTCCTATTTAGATTATAATTCCGTATATAACTTAGGTAGTTTAGTTTACTTAACTAAATTAATGGATGCTACATAATTGTTTATTAACAGCAATTTGTCTGATGTAAATAATTATTTCATTATTTTTATTGATTATTATTTATTTATAATACTATCTATTAACATTAGCTCCTATTGAGATTTTCACCGGCGACTCGTGGCTTCTATGTTATGTGTAATGCCCCTGTTGAAAAATAGGTATATGAATTTACATAAAGTACGAGTAGCATAAGAAATAAAATCCGGTTTTTTTTATCATTCAAATAGTCACATACAATTACATACATAATTATGTATATTCCTTTTGAAATACAATATTTGGTCTGCAATTTTTAATATTTAAATATCCAATAAAGCGCAGACATGGAAATCTTAAGAAATACTGATCCAGCCACCGGGTGTCGCTTAGCTGTGTTTTTGCATCGTAAATCAGCATAAGGAGGCAGGTCTCCGTAAGGTGCCCCTCAGTAACATTAAGCTCTTGTAATATTTTCTCACTTACGACAAAATTTTCTGTCTCCGTGTTTACTCGGCGCCAAGTTTCCTCGAGACAAGCTGTCGCACAAACGGGAAATTAACGCTCAAACGCGTGGATGAGAAGCTCTATATTAGGACATATTTTCTTAAAACAATGTTTATAATAATTCATGCTGCTCTTTAAAAATATCCGTTATTATATATAATTTGTTAATTATTTGAAAATAGTCTTCCTTTTTAAGGTTCCTTTTTATATATTGTTGTTGTGCTAAGCAATTGAGCTTGTACTTTGACTTTCATAATTAAAGATAAAGATGGGAAATTCTGATAAGAATTTTTGATTTATTGTTATCATGTTATCTGCACAGCAATGTAACTTTATTACTTTATAATGCGCGGATATCTCCAGTATACTAATCTTAGATATATTCCATCTTAATGCTCTCCATTAAATTGTAACAATGCGCAATATTACAGTAATTGTATAAATTATTTTGAAGAATTTCTCAGTGTTAAAACACAATGTACATAGTTATTTGATGTCTTAGTTACTTTATATATAAGCATGTCGTAACTATAATTTTCATATTTCTAAATTTTAAAAGTACATATTTTTCTGATATTAACTTAACGAAATGAAAATGAAAAGCAATTCATGAATTGTATTAAACCACCCACTTACACAGGCATTTGATAAATTGTTAATGTAAGTATCTGGTATTTTTCGTCTCATTTGCACAATGATCTTTCCAACATTACACCAGTGGTTCATTGTTGTGTAAGTGGGAATGATTTAAAATAAAATTGAGCCGTCTGAAATATGGCGATCGGTGAATGATGAAGAGGTGCACTTAAACGTGGTAACAGCGCGCTGGCAAATTGGATTGTGAATAATTACACGAGCGGACGTCCACCTCCGCCGATATATAAAAGTCAGTACAGCTTATAATTATCCCATTCTACTCTTTGCTTTTTTATTCAGTGCGAATTCTGTATTCAAAAATACATGGTAAAGCTTAAAGCTTTTTGGTTCATTAAGATAAGGCGGTGTTAAAGTTAATATTAAGTATTATCTGCCAGTCTAACTTGGGATATGTAAAGACAATTATGTTAGTGTTGTTCTAAGTGTTAGAAAGTTTAAGTTTTATGCTACAAATATATCAGAAGGTAAATTATAAACCAACGTTTTTGTTCTTTAATCTTATATTGAAATGTGCATATTTATGTGGAAAAAGAACTACCTATTGCAAAGTTATTATAATGATTTTTGACTAAAAATATGAAAGTATAACTTGGGTCCTATATAAGTTAGTATACTAAACTATCAGTAATAAAGTTTAAAATTAACAAAACAGTATCCCTCTAAATTAGTAGTAGAGTATTCAGAATAAAATTCTGATTACTACCTTACATAATTTGTATGAAATATAATAATTTTCATGAAAGCAGTACATTTTTAAATTTAAATTTTTTTGGGTTCTAAATAGCGAATTGGACTTTGAATAATAACTGGGGCGAACTCGCTTCCATCTATTCATAAAAGTCAGTGTAGCTTGTAATTAAAACCTTGTTCTGTGAATGTTCTGTTTTTGTCTTGTTTCTCGCGCTTTACTGGTGGTTACCGACTTTTTATGGGCAACTTCAAAGCTTCGCCCATTTTTGTTCTAATATTACCATGCGGTATGAATATAGACGGATTTAAACCAAACAAAATTTTCAAGCGAATGTTATGTTCAATATTTAGAAATGCAATATCTATATAATAATGAAATACGACTAAAATATGATATACCTAAATGAAAAACAAATAAATAAAACTACAAGAAAACGAACAAGCACACATACGAGTATACATGTAGATTTTTGGCTTAAGATTGCAAACGCAATCACTGATGAAAGCATTAAAACATGAAATATGTGGAAAATTTATTGTCTCCGCTTTTAATAATTTAACCTAAAAGGTCTTTAAATTTAAGGTTAATCTTTCTGTTACCTATATAAAATGAGACATTAAAATAATTTTTAATATTATCAATTTTCCTAATAATAAGTCTTACAATGTTTACTTTTGCATTTATGCGGTACAAGATACTAAATACCAAAATGATTTTAGGCTAAGATGATTTTTTTCTCTAATATTTGCAGTGTCACTTTTTATATAAAAATAGGTATAACTAAACTGAAAACAAGATAAAAACGTGAAATGTCCTCAAAATATATACACGAATGGTTACACTACACCAGGTCTTTGTTGTGCTCATTTTAAATCAATCGCGGCCGCTCTTTCGACGTCAGACTCTGAGACGAAATTTTAGAGAGAATTCGTAATTAAGTCCGCCCGAGATCCTCTTTGCCTAATGGAGGCTGCGAATCTGAAATCCTTAGAAGTGACATAAATAAGGAATGACATCAAAATTCTAGGAGCAAATTTATTCACATTTACCTTGTTTTAAATAGTATACCTTAAAACGAGGTAGCATGACTGACTGTATTATACATGCCTTTTGGCTTGAAAGCTAACATTATTCAAATGAGAAGATTATTAATTCCTATTGTATTACAGTTGTACCTTTCAGAGATAATGATTATGGTGTCCATGTTTTTTGGATTTTCAAAAAACATAGGAAATGTAAATTAAATTAAACCATATGAATAAAGCTAAAATTCTATCCCTTATCCCACAAACGAGGCCAGTAGATAAAACATTGTTCATCATTAACCGTGCCGCAGCCGCCCTTAGTTCGTTAATGAGCAACGGACAGACACATATGCCCATAATTACACTTAGTTTGCCAATATTACTTCCCTACTTTGTTTGCCCCACGTCGAACGCAGTTACTGACATTTTCTATTAAGTTGTGCTTTATTTTATTAGTGTAATTACTGTTTGCTAGAACCGTCATCATCATTATCATCTTAATTATTATTATAATTATCTTGATCATCATAATAATCATCATTATCGTCATCATTATCCTTTTACTGTTCCACTGTTGGACCAACGTTTTCTCTTAAATTCAGAAGTGCTAAGGCTTAACCAGGCGTAATTAGTATGTTACATTGTCAATTTGCTAGTATCTTGGAGTCTGGTTTGATACCCGGTGTATGGCAATAGTCTCTCCCTATTTCATACCAACAACGTGCATATAACATAATTGGTAAATTGTGGGAGTGCGCTACGCTCCTCTGCCTACCCCACTTGAGTAATACAGGCGTGAGGTTGTGTTAAAAAACGTTAAATCATAATATCTGATTATAGAACAAAGTGTCTTCTCTTATTATTCGTTCTGTTCTCAAATATGCATAGAACTCGATCTATTTTATTAAGATGACGTAATATTATAATATTAATAAAATATATAAAATAATAAATGGGAAACCGTAATAATATTAAAAACACGTTGAATTTAAATTTAGATAGAGTACAGACTCTTCTTTATATATCGAGTAACAATATTAGAAATATGTGCAACAAAATTTACACTATAGGTAACAATAATGTTGCATTTAATATAACTGTACAATATAAATGACTTCAACTGACGAAACTCTTTATAACGGCTTCATTCAATTTCATACGATATGTACGAAGATTAATTACTATTCGGCGCGAGGCGATTTGATATCTACCATTTTTTAACAGAGCTTTTAATAGTTCACGATCAATCAACAGTCAATGGAGCTTTGAAGTGAATCGTAGTACCTCCCCGTACAAGTTGCTGCAATATTCTCATATCCACTATCACGACATTCCAGGGAATAGTCCTACAATATTTGTTAGACATGTTACTAACTTGCATCTATATCATAATCGTAATGCTGAGTCCGACTAGCATTGCTATTTTAGAGGACTCAATTATGTATTATAATAAATCAAACGAAAACTCTTAAGGCGGATACGATCATATTTTTTGCAACAGGCAACAGGCAATATTGATTTTCAAATTAAAAGCAAATGCAAAAATCGTTAAAGCTTTTATAGTAAATAGGTAGATTATAACTTTCACAGGCTGGTTTTACATAAATCCCGTCATATACCTACACCCGGCAATCTGTACGCCATTCCTTCATTGGAGAAAAAGAGTTCTAAAACTAGTTTATTTTTAACTCTGTGATAGAAAACTAGCTGAGCAGACGTCCTACAATATATGTTTTATTATGGTTACACTAGGGTGCATAGATCAAAGAATACAATGTTCGAATTGAAGAATAGAAATGTGTGGAGGGCGGAAGGAACTGTACAAGCATTATTAGAGCCACGCGCGCACAGTCACACCTGTTCAGTAAGGAGATCGTGACGAATTGACATCATTAGGATCCCGTGATATAAAAAGTGGAGTATTTATTTAGTATAATGAGTACAGGGTAAGCGAGCACTTAGCATATTGTAGTGTAAAAGTCCAGTCAGACGTAAAAATAAAAATATGGATACAGACGGAATAAATAATTCAGGTAGAATCATATACAAATATACATAGTTATCGTACAAAGCATGTATGTAAGCATAAGTAATTAGATATATGTATTATGTATCAATTATGTAATATAAAAAATGCGAGTGTCATTACAGGTTGATATGTTTTTGAGCTGTACAAAATGTGTGGCCAAAGCTCCAGTAAGCACACCAATATGCATAATATATCTACAATGAAGTACTTTTTGATAAAACTTTTACTTAGTTCGCATATTATTACTTTTTAGATGAATGTCATTAATAATCGCATTCCTGCAGTTGTGCGTTACCGGGTCCTGTCCAATTGTCTTATTTCCACAGTAATGTTCGAGGTTACAGATGTATGTACATACAAACAAACATACAAACGACTGCATGCGTATATAGTACTATGCAAATAAAATATATTCCATTATCGAGTCACGTCGAGCAGTACCTTAAATCATAGATAAGCATTTGTTTCAATAGCAACTGTCTAAGGCGGAAGAGACATATGTGTATTATAAAATATATTATCGAGCCGTCACGTACGTGTCACTCAAGCGTCCTCAACACCTGCTGGGTAGAGATACGATAGTGACGATTGAATCAGAATTATAGCTGTCGATTTAACAAAATTGTATTCATTTAGTACCGTATTAATACATTAAGAGGAATCTTTGTAATCTTTTTTAGGAATGTTATAAAACGAAAGTGTATGAGATTTGGCCTTATTAGAGGTTAGAGAAGGAGTGAAGAAGGGAGGAAGAGAAGTATCGAAGACCAAAAGAAGAAGGAGTCAATGAGAAGTCTCAATATGGGAGGCGACCCATATTCCAACAGTGGCATGACAAATGGATCGATTATTTTTTTTATAAGTAAACTTAATTACATTATTACTGTCAATGTTAGATAACAGTTCGTGTCAGACGACAGTCTGAGTCAGGCATTATAGTCGATGTCAGACATAGTAATTTCTTTCTTGACAGACGCCGCTACTGCAGACCGCGACGCCACACACCCATTCTTTTTCTCTTTTTTAATCATCTCCCATAAGAGCAAAAAAAATTCATATAGTTGCCAACAAAAGCGGCCGTGCTCTGTTTTCGAGCTTCCGAGTTCATAAACACTTGTTTCAAATATTTTTAAATGAAATGCGCTAAAGTTCTATGCTGTTAAAATGTTTCTTGTAACTCGCAGTACGGTGGAATATAAAGTGGCTACTTTAGTTAAATAATATAGTGTCTAGAACGTTTAGTCAAGAAGAACAATTGATTTATAGGGATATATATATTATATTTGGAACCCCCATATTTCTATTTCATTTGTTTTAATATTAGCCGCGTAGATGCAGACCAGTAGTAAATAAATAATACAATTATGTACAATATGTGTACTTTAAGTAACACGTAATGGAGTTCCTCACAGTTAGAGCTGTAATATACATGCATATATTAGGTACAGCAAAGCGTATGATTATGTATTAAGAAATATTTTTTATAGAAACGCTCGAGTCACAAAGACATAATATATTATAATCGTTTCTTACGTTGTGAAAATATATGAAGAGATATAAGACATATTATGTATATCGCTATTGAAAACCGCATTATTACACGAATAATGAACCCAAAGATATAATTATATATCTTGTGTTGTAT
>DWEE01002376.1:0-11688 GCA_018245755.1 Parelbella macleannani
ATGAAATTATTTTTCTTTATTATATAATTATGTATCGTTTTTAAAATGTTTTAAGCAACTAGATATTTTGGATAAATAATATTATAATATCTTGAGACATCTTCACACCGTCACACGGCCATCCGATCCCAAAGCAAGCATCAAGAGATCTTCTGTTACGGTAACCAGATAGTTGATAAACTACAATATGTACACATATACTTTCTATTACACCGAGATATAGAACAAATATCTGTGCTCATCACATCACTATTTATTATGAATGAGAATCGGAAATAAACATCAATTATTGTTCTTCAGTTTTTATTACTATGATTTTTATAATTACATTGATTAATTATTATTCATTATTATTTTTAAATGTTATTACAATTATGATTACAAGCTACATACAAATCATCGAAGCCTTTAATTGAAGTAACTAAAAGATTAGCGTTCATGTAAATTAAAAAATTTGTCCCCTGTATAGTTAATTAGAAGATCAAGGACAACGATCATATAGATTTATTTAGAACTGAACAAAAAATTTACTATTTCCATGTCATAAAAACTCCTTTTCCATCCGTGCCAAATCTCTTTTTCCCAGATCGATGAAATCTGGGTGGAAGGTCCTCGAGGCATCTGGGACGGGGTCCGCACTGCACAGTGGCTGGGAGTCCGCACGCGGTTCGGTTTAGCCCAGATACAGTACCAGCTGGATGAGCAGCCGCCGCCCGGCAAATGGGTATTTAAGACGCGACTTGCTGATGGGTCACAGGTAAATTCAAATATTTATCCAAAATCTAAACATTTACATATAGCGCTTATTGAATCTTGGATACTGGATACATAAATAATTACTTGGCAAATACCCATTATTATAAATCAACCCTAATTGTAAATCCGACGCTGGGTAGTGGAGAAGTAAAAAGTCTCCGAAATCGGCGTACATGTATGAAGAGAATGATGAACATAGCAGAATGACGACAAGCCGCAAGGAACTAACGTGGCGCCTGACCTTGTTCTAAGTACAAACAAACATACCAAGTTTGCAATATACAAACGCACTCAGATAACGTGAATATACGACTCTTGTGCACTCACTCCCAACTTTCCATTGCAGGCATCAACAGCATTCTACGTTGGCAACTACGAACTGCCACCGTTCCAGCTGACCGTCCGTCACGCGCCCAAGGTGCTGAGGACCAGCGAGAGACTCGTGTGGACTGTGTGTGTCAGGTACGTAGCTGGCTCAATCCAGTTTACAATCCAACCGACCTGCTTGTGATATTCCTTGGCAGATCCGTTTGCTATATTGTGAACTGAAATACTATGGCCTTTTTAGTATGACAGGGGTAGAAATTCGACTTCACCTGAACTATCCCAGATTTTAGATGTATATTAAAAATACTTTAACCAAGAGAAGTTGGCGCAAAATTCACGTGTTTAAATTAAATACATCAGACAGTGACAGATGAGGGAGTCGTAAGTCTCTGAAACCGGCGTGCAATATTGAAGAGAGTGAATATAGAATAAGTATGATAAGTCTGTCGGAAATAGTTGGGTTAATAATTACTCAAGGGAACTGGCGTGTTAATGCAAAAGTAATAATAATTTTAAAATCCGCAGATACCCGTGGTCCGAGGCAGTGGAAGGCATGCTGGTGATCCGGCTGCGCGGCGCGGGCGGCGCGGCGGGCGGCGCGGCGGGCGGCGCGGCGGGCGGCGCGGGCGCGGGGCCGCGCGCGGTGCGCCGCTCGCGCTCGCAAGGTACCCGCAAACTGCACAAGTGCCTGTCCACCGCGTCCGACGTGTTCGCCGCGCCCCCCGCCCCGCAGCATTCTCTGCTCACGACGCGACAGTATTGCAGTTTTGGTAGTACAGTCACCTTATAAAAATCCACTCTTGCCTTTCCGTTCTGAAACAGTCGCAATTTCTTCACTTACTTCTTTTTTTTTGTCTCCTTCATTTCCGTTCTAATTTACTGAATACC
Organism: Parelbella macleannani; assembly: GCA_018245755.1. Classification (NCBI taxonomy): domain Eukaryota; kingdom Metazoa; phylum Arthropoda; class Insecta; order Lepidoptera; family Hesperiidae; genus Parelbella; species Parelbella macleannani. The sequence continues at coordinate 1,972 of DWEE01002376.1, forward strand.
CAGTTGATTGGCCTCAAAATTTATGCTCGAACTGACACTGGACGTCTAGTTAGATACGTCAACGCCGAGATCTGTTATCAGTGCTCGTGTTAGAAATTCCGTCCGTGTCGCATGTAACTGGGACATTAACCATGGAACGTAACTTTCACGTTGCCCAAAAGTACTCTTGGGCATTGAATAATTTGTCCATCATTATACGAGTAGAGTAATTACAATATGAAGCATTAATCGTATCTAACCTCGAATACTTCTAGATAATACAGTTTGCCGTCAAGCGAGCTCACCGAGGTCTGTCTTATTTAATTCTTGATTTAACCTTTCACTTTTTATCATGATTTTGTTTACTATACCTACTTCTCTTACACTCACTGAACTACTTCTTTCCATACTTGATAACATAATATTCATGTGCTTTATAAATTTGGAGTTGTTTCACTCTTTATCTTCGGATAATTACATGATACATTCTCTAACATTTATATGAAAAAAGATAAGGATTACTTTCCATATGTTACAATTATCGGCAACTTCAAATTCATAACATAACTGTAATTCAATGAAAATGTACAAAATTACTACCGTAACCTAAATTGATTTGATTGATTGATTACATGACATGTATTTTGCCCAACGATAATCAGGACAAGGAATCGATTCCATTTCGTTACGCATGCGTTAAGTTCCAAATTATTTATATTTATTTTGTTAATTTCCAATTTCAGATCGGAATCATTTAATAGGTAATCAATCATCCTAGACTGACATGCATACGTTCGTTCTTTTTGTTTCTAGTTGTTCATTTCCAGTAGTGTTCGCCTCTGTTGTATCGTCAACACAGACTCCTTGTGTTAGTTCCTCATTCTTGCGATGTGTATCCATGTCATGAGAGCAGATTCTTTGATAATTGATGAGAATATGTGAATTACCAAAATTGCGCCATCCAGCGAACCCCAGACACTTTACAAGTCCTATTTGAAACATCTCAATGCGAAGATGAAATAGAACGATACTATCATACCAGTAATATAATTCTTTTCAAATTACCCAGGCATTAAGAAGTGTGACTTTAAAGCATCCATCACTGAATACCATATTCCTTATATTGTACAATATTCAGGATATCAAATATATATTACATTTACACATTTTCAACGCCACGAAAGCACCCTGGCGAACGCTGGATGGCCAACGCCCACAGATATGTCCCACAGGTCATGCTTGTAACATATTGTGATTTTATTTGTCGATACAGAACCACCTATTCCGCAGTCTGTCGCATCCATGGAGTACTTACAAATAATGCAACCCAATGGTATCCGAACGACATTTGCATTGATTATTTACTTTGATATAATTTTTCCTTAGTTCCTTGTTACCGTTCCTTCCGTCGCTTGGTCACGGGCTGCGGCCCTCACAGTAGTCGTTGATACGTTGCGATAGAGTCGAAATTGTGGCTGTGACTGTCTTATGACGTTCTTCTACACACCTTGCACTTAACTGCACCTTAAATTGAATTTGCGGCATGAATTAGCTATAAAATAAGAAGGTGACTTACTACTAAAAACTATCTCTTTTATACTCTATCACTTGCTCAGTGTTTCCAACGGAATCTCTTGTATGTACACGTGCATTGAACGAGCGAGGCTTCCCGTACTGTATTCGGCACGTCTGTGTGACATTTGTGCGCGCCTACCAGATGTTCTATGTAACTATCGTTCATCACGAGCGGTCGCATTGTTTGTTTGTTTGCCTTTATCTGTTACATAAGTATGTATTTTGAATCCAGATTCACTTGTACTCGAGTGCCATACCTCCCGGTCGCTCTCGACCGCCACTCGACGACTTTTATCATTACTGTTTATTGCTGTTAAGTACATGATATTATCTTTTTGTTTCTAGCTCGACCACAAAGCAAAAAGTTTATATGGCTCGTTTTTGGCTGCCTCTATATACGGCTGTCGTTATTTCTGTGTATGCTTACGGTATTCTCCTTAATAACATAGCACTAGTAGCATGGTACGACGCTAATACAGCACCGCTATTTATTTCGTGTTTAGTTTATTTTATATTGCTATAGCCTTGTCTGTCCGTCCACGAAACGCTTCACATTAGATATAAGGGGTGTCGCTATGCCGGGAGCACTTGTTTTGAGATGTGAAAAGTTTATGCTTCATAGTGCTAGTGGGTGTTAGAGTGACGGCTCACCTCTCGCTGACGGGACGAACCTAGCTTGTGCCTGCTGACTGACCATCCTCACTCCATACATGGCGTCATTTTGTTGCTATTTATTAATATATACATATTATGTAATTATCACTTCATTAATATCTTTCAGCTCGCTTCATCTGCTGTTTTCATTGAAAGCTATATTTCGGTGTTGTCATTAATGATGTGTGAAGGAGACGAACGGTGTGTGTATGCGCTCATGGCTCCATCCCATTGCCCGTCTACCCACATAGCTCGTCGTACCGAGACGCCAGACCATCGTACCAATTAAATAATATTGATTATAAAATTACTCCTAAGAAATAGAAGTCCCGAGTTGTGCAATAAGCTGAGATTGGACGGGCAAGCAAACGTTACAATTCTCTTCAAGCATGACTCTTCTCCCAGTTGTCGTGAACCAGTTTATCTTGGCACTTATATTTACTGCACCTGTATGGGTGATTTCAGCTAATTTCACAACCGCACATATATTGTAATAGTTTGAGCTTGCAACGTAGATGTGTGTCGGGAGTGATACAGGTTGAGTCACGCGGTAGGAAAAAGTTAATATTAATGTAAATCTTTAACTCGTGAAATGTGCTCATTGGAACATGGCTTATGGTTCCATGAATACCTGGTCCTAGAGTTATAGACGTCCACAAAATGTCAATGTCAAATAGCGATGGAAAGCACATATAGCGTTCAAAGTTAGCAACCTGTACCACTGCCGGGGCCGAGGGCGCGCCGCTGGCGCCGCGCGGGCGCTGCGCCCTCGGACACGTGTCTTTCGGAAAGTTAATCTGTGTATTGTGTCTACGGGTCGCGTAGACAAGCTGGACAGTTCGTTCTCTCGCTCGCGCTCCAGCAGCATGTCGAGTCTGGAGAACATTTCTCAGGAGGGCATCCAGTGCCTCGCCTTCGCTGATAGCTACACCAAGAAGAGTGGTAAGATTCATTTTTTTACTAATACCTAAATAATCCTATACACACCAAATTAATAAACTGTGTTAATGCAAAACTACATATAAAGTCTTCTGAGTATTTAACACCGAAATAGTTGGTGGAACTATTGAAGTAGTCGGTGCATCCGTTAACGATCTTAACTCTCGGCACTTCGCTGAGACACAAATAATTACTTACGATCATTCAAGGCTCAGGACACATTCCATCATGCTGCTTTTATATGGACTTGTGATGACTAGTTAACGTTTCACGAATCCTTTAAATGGACCCTAGTAGATGATGTTCGAACAACGCTACAGAGCCACAGTAGTTAAGACGCAAGTGAAGGGCTTACAAAATAACCGCATGCAAAGTGATGGATGTTGGATTGGTGCAGACCCGACGACGCTGCTGCCGACGCTGTGGATCGGCACCACACTGGGCTCCGTGCTCACGATGATGATCAACCTGCCCGAGGCCGACCTGCGGCACACCCAGCCCGTCCTAGTGTCTACCAGCGGTAAGCATCCAACTCGTTTTATAAATTTCGTGTTTATAAAGCGTTTATGCTGGCTGCGGTTAATTTATAAAGCCGTAATGTTTGCTTTCGGTATTTCATTTGAGCTATAAATGATAATAAGAGAAACAATATTATTGTTATATGTTAAGGTTATACGCTGCGGTGTAAAGCGGGTTGTTTTTTTATTCAAACTTAAAGCAGACTGCCACAACGTATCTAAAGCACGACCGCAAAACTCATAAAAATACGAGTATCTTCGATGTTTACAACAGGATAGGCTTATGAAATTATAATGACGCCTCAAATTAGATTCCGAAAATACATTTTAATACTGCTGTTAATTGTTTAGTTTTTCTTTATTTTAAAAGGCATAGCTCTCTGCATTAATCTGCGCATTTATTTTTAGAATCTAATTATAGGTAGGTTTTTAAACAGACTGGCCTTTTATTGTTTTATATAGTATTCTGCAATATTTTCCTCCTTAGCTAGTTTCTTGTACTATAAATAATACAACTGAGCTCCTAACTTGATTGATAATTAGTTAATAGTAAATGTAGAAGAAATAATATTGTGTGGACGCCTTTATATTTTGTTCCCGGATCGGGTCCGGTAGGTCCTCGGAGCCCTCGAAAACGTAAGGAGCACTTCCGGGACTCGCCGGGGTTCTGTCGGCGACGTCGTTTACGACTATGTTCGTACAATAACTAGATGTTAGTTTACACTGTTTTTGGAGCTCGACTTTGTGGATACAAAGAATCAGATGCTAGACATCAAAGTGCTCGATCGACTTCACTAAAGCTTCCAACGTATCTTAGTTGCTTCAGAAACATCCCTAGACGCTTTTACTGTCTCTCGACATTTCGCTTCACCAATGAATGATCCTTAGACGCCAATCTACCTTGTACAATGCAGTCATGCTAAATTAGATGCTCCATCCATAAAAGTGTTCTTTCTCAGAGCTGGAATAATAATTGGCGATGTTTACGTGTTTTAGGTGGTCCCATTTTTAGGCTAAAAGGCTCGATCTTGGCGATGTCGTTCCTGGATTGCAACGGTGCTCTAATTCCTTACTCGTACGAAAGTTGGAAGGACGACAGTAAAGACGTAAGTTAACTGTTACGGTTTTGGAAATAGAAATAGAAAAGCTTTATGTCCTATTTCCTTTTTGCTAAATTGTTCACACGAATCTCTTTTCTCGTCGGATAAATACGAACGTAATCCGAAATTGGGTGCGAGCGCAGAGCCGCGAGCGGCGCGACCGCACGCCCACGAAGCAGGGCTCGGCCGGCAGCGGCAGCCGCATGAGCCCCACGCCGGCGGCGGAGGCGGGCGACCGGCAGTTCGTGGTGATCGCGTCGGAGAAGCAGGCGCGCGTGGTGGCGCTGCCCAGCCAGAACTGCGTCTACCGCCAGCAGATCGTCGACGCTGATTTCGTCGTTAAGGCGGAAATCGTCAGCTTGAAAGGTTAGTCCGGTCAATCACAGTACTCATTTGACAGCACACGCCGAGACACTGAGCTCGATGAGTATTATTATTTACTTAGATGAAAATTGAACTTGATGATTTGTCTAAATCCACTAACATTGAGTTAATGTTTCTACATAACTTTTGCAGGTGTGAAGGATATACTTAGAAATATTAAAAATATCATCAAATATATGTAAATCATTCTACATACTTAGTGTCTGTTGCCTAGTCGTTAATGACACACATTCGACACACTTCATTAAGAACTCAAAAATCACAAATAGCTTTTATACTGTACCGGTAAAAGTCACAACTGCTTCCTGTTCCAGATAGCGTATGTTTGGTAAACTACTTGTCCACGGGCCACCTGGCCGCCTACAGCCTGCCGTCGCTGCGGCCGCTGGTCCACGTCGACTTTCTGCCGCTCTCGGAGCTCAGGTGACTCGCCGCTCGCACCCTAACCCTCTATTCTACAAACAAATTGTGCAAACGATTCTATTGCTTACACTCTTGTCCTAAAGTTAACGTTGGACTCTCACTCAATAATAATTTATTTGTATTACTGCTTCCGTCTAATTACTTGCCGAGTGTTTGTAAGCATAGGATCACCGCACTAATGCAGTAACATAAAAGGTGCGAAGAATGAGCGAGACGAAAGAGTGTCGAGTTGGTGTCGAGGCCCACGATAGACTACCGGCGACACGCCGATCACTATTAGACGATTTCTATGCACCCGAGAAAGGCACTAAATGATAAACGGCTTATTTTACTATCCATAATTACATCGATAGCTTAGCGACGTCAGCATGAGAATGCTGTAAGTTTGTGCTAACGATATTTGAGATTTGTCATTTTTACGGTCTCTACCCATCCATCGCCAGTCACGATCAGACCACTTCTTGAGATCATCTGCTACTTTATCATTTGGGAGCCGGACGAGGAATTGGTTTTGAGTTACGTTCGATGTTAGAAATGTAGACTCGTCGGGTGCCCGGCGGCGTCCGGACGCCGTCGGCCTCCGCTAATGGCTACAGTCGTGCTATTTCTGAATTCAACGTAGACAAAATTTTGCAACCTATCGAGCACCACCTGTGCTTCCAAAATTTGGCACTCTTCATCTCTATTTTTCTGTTAAAAAAAAACCAATCGGACGACTCCGAACACGACTCGACACACCCGACAACGTGTTACACCGATTCACTTCCCGACTCGAGCCGGCCCTCGCCGCCCTGTCGATGTAAATACACCGCCCGGCCGACCCCTCACGAATGTACCCGACGACCACCGAATGTGCCCGAACGCCGCGACACTTGTATCTAACCATGCATCCGGCGCCGGCGCCCGCCCCTCGCTCTCGTCGCAGCTCTCACTCACGTGTACGGACTGGTTTTTGTCATTGAACATTATTTTCTTCGAAGCTGTGGACGATCTTCAACAAACCTTTAACTCGACAAAACGATGCCCCAACGCAGTCTTCGCTCGTTTCTATTTAATATTTACGCTACCCGCAAAACCATTTCGTACTCCGTCTGCGACGCGAGCGACGGGCGCGTGGCGAGCGCTATACTCACCGGTGCCTGTGTTCCTGGTAGCTTCCAGACACAGTCCAAACAGAGGGGTATCGTAGACCCAATGCTCTCCATTTGGGGCCAACAACTCATTGTTAACGAGGACACGGACCAGTAAGTCTCCGTCCATAGCCGAGTTAGTCATTACCTGCGTCACTCTGTACTGTGAAGTCGCTCACGCGGCCTCTTGTTCCTTTGTTAGACTTGTTAGCGTTTCATGTACCCTGATAGCTTCGACCCCCGCCATTTTATAACCCTTTCTATCGGACGAGGGCGAATTTATATAAAAATCTAGAATAATAAGTTGATTACTTTGTTTTTATTTGGTTTACATCGCATTGACGAATTATTTAAATGCAATAACCGAAATTTAATAATAAATTTATATTGTGCATATTGCGTGAACTATCAATATAATATTATGTACCATAAGTATAGGGTAAACCAACCCTTTGAATACCTATAAGTGTTATTCTATAGAAGCAAAATATGAGAAATAAAAGGTAATTTAACCTCAGATCAATATGATGATCAATACGAAGCATTGAAAAATAAGTCAGTTGTGTGTTAGTTTGTTTCTACCGGAAGAATTATTCGCCCAACTCCGAGCGCTGCTTGCAAGACTGCTTCGGTATGTCCCCCTGTTGGCAAATGTCACACGACACACCACACGTCTCCAACTACACGCCTTCACATTGTACGAAACGTCATCCATTACTCTACTCTGTCATCTTTTCTACTCTTCCCTCTGTTTGTGCGTTTCCTTTATCTACTCTTGCTAAGTCTTTATTTGCTCTGTTTTCTCTTTTCTCATTTTGTTTCGCATAGATGCTATTGAACGTATTAGACTTGCTGTCCAACATTTTCGCATCTTCGCTCTATGTAGAACTTGAATAGCTTGTTTAGCTTTAGCATTTAATTTGTACCACTTAGATTACGAAGGATTTCGAAGAGCATAAGCAAGGTGAGACATTTCAATTAACGATTATCTTTCTTCTTTCTTTCTTGCTTACAAGTTTACTTTATCTTTATCGATATAATTGCTTGGTTTGAACAATTCTGTAGATGCCATGAATGAGATGGCACGGACGTGCGTCTCGAAAATATATCATAGAAATTGTTTTCTTGTCTTTGAATGAAATTCATGAGCTAATAGAATAATTGTGTAAATTAAAAATTAAAAAACTTCTCCATACATGGGCGTTGTGGTCTCGAAAGATCAGATATCGAGCTTAAATATAATTATTTTCTTCTTATAACGTAAAAATAAAAGTTTGCTCCTTATAATCGAATAGGCTTTGGCAGTTTATGATACTTAATTTGTTACGGGCGGAAAGTTAATAGCTAAGATGTGATGTTGCAGGATAGCGAAGACTTTCTGCTTCAGCAATCGGGGCCACGGCCTCTACCTTGCTTCTCCCACTGAGATACAGAAGTTTACCATCGACACGGACTTCTGGTGAGTGTTTGCGAATTTGTAATTATCGGGTTTATAATGTTCACTATATTTAATGGATGTTTACAATGTTTTACGTCTGTCCTATTTAAGTTTTATTAGAACGTATTATACCACTAAGCCTTTGTTCACAGCAATTCTCGAGGGTCACATTTATACATACATATGTCATGATTCCCTGCAGCCAAAAGTTCTGGTAGATTCAGATACCGTCGAGTCGCATTTCAAGTTGTCTTTCGATAAAATCACTTAAACATCGGCGGTGCACTTGCAGCTACGCACTGAACGAGATGCTGGGCGAGCTGTTCCTGGCGCGTGATATGCCGGAGCCGCCCAAGGAGGGCTTCTTCCGCGGACTCTTCGGCGGCGGCGCGCGGCCACTCGACCGCGAGGAGCTGTGTACGTACGCCCGCGGGCTGGTTATATAATTTTCCGATCAATGTATTGGAAAAGGTTCTCGACCGTCTACCTACTTATTACTTATAAATACCCTCAGTAATAATTGGCCGTACTCGGACGGTGGGTTTCGTAAGGTTTTTAAACACGACGGTGTCGATCCGGGACTAGATAAATATATGATTTTCGACTAATTTAATACGCATCATCTTCTCAAAGTACGAAGATGCCAGTGCATGCTCGCGCGTAGTCTCCTCGGAGGGCGGACATAAAGTGACGATCACGGTTTTGCGGGTTCGCAGTCGGCGAGAACAGCGGCAGGCCCAACCGCACGGTGGCGAAGCACATGGGCGCGGGCGGCGCGGGCGCGGGCGCGGGCGCGGGCGCGGGCGCGGAGGCGGCGGGCGCGCGCGCGGCGGCGGCGTGCGGCGAGGTGCAGCGCGCGCACCAGCTGGTGCTGGAGCGCGGCGACAAGCTCTCGCAGCTGGAGGACCGCACCGAGCGCATGCACTCGCAGGCCGCCGAGTTCTCCTCCTCCGCGCACCAGCTCATGCTCAAGTACAAGGACAAGAAGTGGTACCAGCTGTGAGCGGTCGACGGTCGTCTCTCCTTCTATCGAGACGCCGTCGGCCGCCGTTCTCCGGCCGTCACACGCTAGTTTCCGAAACGTGATGGCTTTCGACGTCGCCGGAAATTCCGGAGCGACCGATTGCGGTCGCCGAAGCTCCAGGATCACTTCCGACGTTCGAAATGAAGGTGTTCGAAAAAACTTTTACGAGGCGGTTCAGGAACGAACGCACGATGAACGTTCGCCGTTCGACCGAACGTTAGGAACTGTAGATCGAATTTCGCGTCGCTCGCCGGCGGCCGGCGAGAGTTCGAGTATTCGTAGTTGATACTTGTAGTAGATGCCGTCTCCGTCCGCGCGGGAAGAGGAGGCGTTCCCCGGCAGCGGGCGGCGCCGGCGGTTAGAGCTTAGCTACCCACGTAGAGTTCTTATGAATTAACTTTAGATTGATAGGCGTGACTTTAAATTAATGAACGCACAATGTTTTCCGCGGTCCGCGTGCCGCTGTGGGCCCTGGATGTCCGGCGCGCCCGGGTGCCCTGGCAGCCGCCGAGGGCCCCGGGCTCCCCCGTGAGTCCTCCACTTCTACCGCTCG
>DWEE01002377.1:0-11687 GCA_018245755.1 Parelbella macleannani
CATTGCCATTTCAGCGAGCTAATCCTTTCAGCTATGTCGGTTACCTTAGTTCTCTGTCGGATAGCATCATTTCTGATTCTATCTTTCAGAGAGATTCCGAGCATAGCACGCTCCATAGCTCGCTGAGCGACTTTGAACCGGTGGAGCAAGCGCACCGTGAGTGTCCACGTTTCAGCTCCGTACGTCAATACCGGTAGAACGCACTGGTTGAAAACTTTAGTTTTCAGACACTGCGGTATGGATGACGAGAAGACTCCACGTAGTTTACCAAATGCTGCCCAGCCCAGCTGAATTCTCCTCGTGACCTGTTATCAGACGTATACCCGTAATTATAGGTGGGCACGACATGCACAACAGATTGCTTTTTTACATCATGAGGTGCTAAGTATTATATTAATTTATATATAGTTTGTGGTATACTTATTCTTTTCCGAAAACGCTGTAATAAAAAGTGTTCCAATGCAAAGATTACTTTTCTAGGTCACATAATTAATTTTATCGACAAGATAGACTTGCCTAAAATGACTAATTCGTTACTATAACCTTTTTTTACATTGGACCCATCAATCCACATCTGTGTCGTGTGATATCTATGTGTGGGTGCAGTAGAGTGCGTTGCATTTTTGTGGTTCATATAATGCATTTTTTATTCATTATTTCTTTTAATATTAGCATTCTGCACTCCTCTATATAAACTTTAAGTGTGCCGAATTTCATCCTCCTCCGTCCGCGCAATTTTCGTAAAATGGGGTGCAATGTTTTTGCTTCACGCATTAATATATAGATGACCTAATTTAAAAAATATAATTTATGTCCTTATGTACGGTAGATAGTGGCGTACACAAAAATTCGAAGGAACGTCTACAAGCTTTGCGATCCCTTCGAGAATAATTTATTTATATTTAGTCAGTTTTACTGTAAGCCGTCAAAACCTCGAATACTTAATTTACGGTTTCACGTACGTTAAGCAGTACATTCCAAGAAGTATTTCTTAATAGAGCTTGAGCATGAATATTGCTGTGGAACTGAACGCTTTTTCCACTGTGCTCATACAGTTAAATGATAGTGTTTGTGGATGCGCGCTTTTTGTACTCAGGTGAATTCAATTTTAAAGAATTTAAGAGGTCTTAATTTTGAAGACAAGTCAGTCAGACAAGAAGAAAAGGGTAGGCAACGGTAATATACCTTTTCATTTCCTGCCGATTAAGAAGGGACATCCAGTACCCTGCAGTGGGATTTTAATTGACAGTACGTACAAATAGAGCAGAAAAAATGCTCCAAAGCTCCGAGCACCGACGATGAATAATATGTACCGTTTAAATGGAATACTTCGCTTTAACTATTTCAGCGCTACAAAATTTATTTCGTACCGAGTATTCGAAACTATGCTTTCGACTAGACAACTATTTAACTATAAATATTTCACCATCATTATTATCAACCCTTTTGTTATGTCACTCTTGGACTCGGATCTCCTTTAAAAATGAAAACTGATAAGGCCCTAATCTCCTATGGGGGCTAAATGTACATTGGCAGTCTACCAAAACATGTAAAAATTTCAATTGGCATGTATACCTACACATAACATAAACATGTAAACATCTTCTATTTATTAATATTACTGGTTGCTACAGTCCAGAGAAAGTAAATTCTGTGTATAAAATTTTCCCAAGTTCATATTTTTGGCATAAAAACGCGGAGAAAGTCACCTCAATACCTCTATATTCAGATAAATGAACTGATAAAGCGGTGACCGATTTCCTTTGCTGTTCTGCCAAGTATTTTAGCTTGTCTGTACTTTTGGATTGAGATAATTCATTGATTTAGTCTCGTACAATCAAGTCACGTGGTTTTTTCTGATGTCTATTACCTATACCAAATATAATAGGTATAATAAAAAGAACGCCTTAAAATAAAAGCGGAGATACATTTTGCGGTGTCTTTCATACGGCCAAATTATGCAGTGAACGTTATCATTGCTTTCGTTTTCTGTCAATCAGTTTGATGTTTGAAGCCTTCCCCCGGTGTTTTTATTACTACCCTACAATTTAACTAAAGATTATGGACATGTAGTCGGATTATCACACGATAATTCAAGTCTTTACGAGCGGTTGTCTTGATCATGACATGTTCTGATAAACGTTTATATGTTCGGAGCGAAAGCGTGGTTAGAGCGGGGATAAAGAAATGATCGATTTCCTGTACGCCGCCCGCTGAAAGCATCCATGTGGTTGTTATTTTAGAATTTCTCACAATAGCATCGGTTGTGTAACAAAAGGTCGGCGATCGATGATACTGGCCGCCGCTAAGAATACAGAACAGTTTAGTAATAAAAGGAGCTATCTCATAAGTTATTCAGCATTCTTGGAAAAAAGAATCGTGTTGCGTTCATTGATTATCTGGAGTTGCATTTACATAAATATAACAATAATTGATCACATGTATTGAGAAGGCTTGATTTTAGTATCTATTCATAGTTATTTCAATAACCCTTTCGACACAATAAAGAGTAAATATGAAAACAGCTGAGTATATTAATAAAATTGAAGTGTTCAATACTTAAAATGCTACCGTTCTAAGAGAAAGATCAAAATAAATCTGTTGGATATTTGTTCTAAAATTTGATACTTATGTACATACTCTGTATTGCACTTTACTGCCTACTCCTTCGGGGAGATACAGGCGATATATTATGCTTATATTATATCTGCATTTTCTATCTCCGTTATATTATACAACGGGGATTCGTGGACCATATTGTTTTTAAAAATACTGACGTTAGCATTGCTGACATCAGTTGCTTTATTATTAACGCCGTCTTCTAAAACGATAGTAATTTAAAACACTAATTCCTTCCAATAATCGTTTAATTGTAACACAAGCGTATAACAATAACACCAAATTGCTTCGTTCTCTTTGACTGCTTGCACATTAATGAATCGCACGATTTATTTATTGTTTTTGCGCCCAAACAAATTGAAAAAAGGGCAACCCTCTGTGCGGGAGGGAGGTGGTGAATGTTCATGCATGCCACTGCGACCGGTCCCAGTGGGTATGTGGGACTCACGAGAAAGAGCCCTACGTGCCTTACCCACTAAACACCACCTAGGGGTTGGCTTTGACCTTATGGGTCTCGAAGCCTTCATCGGATGCGCCCCCCTCTTGGGTGGTCGAGGTGGTGCTCAGAATCACAGAAAAACCAGCCTCCGTACTTACAGCAAAAGTCTGAGTGGGGAGTCTTTATCGAGAAGTTTACAAAATAACTTTTAATCAAAATAACTTCTTATGATTTGACTAGTTTTTACTGTTAACAATATTTAAATAACTTAAATTAATGACGTTGCGCCGATATATATATAATGTTGTAACATTTTTATGTAGGTACATTTACATATATCGTGGAATGAACTAGCGCAGGAAATGGCTGGAGTGAAATCTTCATGATTGCAATGTTTAAGTGGCAATAAAATGCAACGTTTAGGATTGTGTTTCATAGACGGAGTTTGAAATATGTGACTTCCTTTTAAATAACCGTCTTTTTATAATCTTTGTGTAAGAGTCCTATAACAAAATATATCTTTGAGAGGAAAATTATGTTTGATCATAATTTAAGTTTCGTACTATCGTTGAAGTATATTAGATTGCTGAAATATCTCCTGTTTAAATGTGTTTGCTGTTTTTAGAGCAGGACTTGTTAGAAGCTATGAGGACACCAGTACTGCGGGGTTTTTATTTTAAAGTGTGATTGGAAAGTTAGGAATGTAATTGGAAAATTAGTTATTTTATGTAGTTATGCGTTCTTCAAACCTTAATATAATAAATTAGTCGATTTGTTCGATGTACGTAGTGCTTACAACTGACAAACTATATAGGCACTTAAAATGTTCTACAAATGTGAGGCCCACGTCCAGCAGTAGTCTGAGATAGATTGATGATGATGATGATAACTCTACAAAAGTAAAATCAATGTTCATTGGTCGGGCGATAAGAGATTACTCGTTGCGGTATTTTGACTTGATCGGTATACAGTAAACAACTCTCCTTATAGAATTTATCATATTTATAGTATCGATCTGAGTCGGTGATTGAACAATAGAAAATGGACAACAAAAGTGTTTTGCAGTTTATTAGTTAGTAACAAAGTTCTAGTGTACAAGTCCGATAGCTCTTCATATCAAAAGCACACGCACCCGCCGGCAGGCACAAGTACCTGTTGTAGAATGTTCATTGTGCAGTCTGTCAGTCTGTTAATTGTACTGTTGTGTAGTCTGTTGAACATGAAAAAGCGTGTAATTGATTTTCTTTCATACAAATAGTTTCACCACTTTGTATAATCATCATCAACCCTTTTATTGATCCATTTTTGGCCATGAGTCTCCTTACCATATGAAAAGGGGTAAGGCCATAATCTGCTACGCTGGCTTTTTCAATAACTACTTTTGTATAACCCTTTTTTGGAAAGCTAAAGTCCAGCCAAAATTTTATAATTGTCTATATCATTTCTCAAAGTTCAGTCTATCGCCATTTTAAATTTCATCACCATTACGTTAGTCGTTTGCTCGAAACGTAACATTCATACTCAGATTTATTTGCGCATTTATAATATTAGTACGAAAACCAGTACAAGTACCTACTAAGCGTTAAATAAACGCACGATATTATTACTGGTTTAAACATACTGATTTGCGCGGTAGGGATAATCTGTTCTGCGGTGGGTGCGTCCTGTATAGGCGTACTATCACTGTTCGCAGCTTGTGTCGATGTCGCGGCTAGCCATTTAACAACGTGGAAGTCAGTTTGTTGGAAACACCTTCCCTCATTTAAAATAATTTCTTTTTCACATTACACAAATATGTATACCACAACTTGTTTAGACAAAATAGAAGAGCCTAGAAACGTCTTTAAACGACATTTCTGTGCTGTAGAATAGGGCTCACAGGTATATTATATTGTTCTTCTGTAAGATTTCTTACCATAGTGCAATAATTAGGGGTTGCGACTGAGTACATTGTAATAGTTTGTAACAGGGACTTTTTTAACATGACTAGTTAATAATGAAATAATCTATTTTTATTGGCACTTGCTCGCTGAGTACTTACTTTACGTACTCTCAGTACTCCTCAAACTATTGACAGATGCACCTGTAGTTAGCACCATTAGGACGCAGTGTGTACTAGTGTGATAAACTGCATGTATATTAAGGCATAATTGCCTGTATATATAGTTCATGAGGCCTTTGGTTACCATTATACAGGATCTCTTTGAGCCTGTCTTGAGATCCGATGGCTGTCTGTGATGTCCCAAGATAATATAATAACTATAAAACATGCACACTGTCAATTGTACCTACGTAGCGGTCATTGTTGACGCTGGGCGTCAAAAGGCGATGGCTGTTTGTGCGGCTAAATAAAAAGCCGACGTTATTCTGTGGATTGATTTACTCTGAAATATTGACAAGAGGAAGTAAGAGAAAACGCAAACATAACTCGGAGAAGCATTTATAAAAATTTAAATTCTGAATTATGAATGTTACTCCCTTTATTCTACGATGCGTGGACTCTGCAATGAAGTTTCCGCCGGTTGTAATCTGTCAGGAAAAACGAACCTTCGTGAAAAATAAAAACTACGTAGCGTCAATCCGACATGTCGATTTCAGATGTCGGTTTTAGATTTATTCGCACATCCAATCAAAACATGCCGTGTAAAAGATATTTTTAATGCACTGTTACATGGTGTACGCATGTAGGTACTCGGAAGTTCACGTGGATTTTTCAATTCGGACAGTAATTTGATCTTTCACTAGTAGTGTATTTGATTGGAGGCACGATATTTGGGGCCAAAACAAACATACTCGTATTAGATAATAGATACCACCGTAATTTTAGAACAGAATTTTGTTACAATTAATATTAAAAATCATGTATAGTTTAAAATTTTATAGTACCAATACGAGTTCTTAAGACATGTTAGGATATATGAGATATACGGGGTAAGTGTAGCGGGAGCCAAGACCCAGCTTAGTAACATGTAAACTTTTGTTCGAAAATTGATTTGTACTTGAAAAATCTCAATATTTTTTACAATTATACGTAATGGCAGGGAGAACGTGCTTTACGACAGCAATAAAAGGCGTTAATGTCTGCCAGGCGCTGTTATCCTTTATGATCCACCACTCCCTGCCAAATGCACGGATTGTTCACCGCGCCCTGAAATCCTAATATTCCACATAAACATGTTTGGATATTAAATGGTTCATTTAAGTCGAATCGATTATCGCATAACACATTGATAAACAAATGCCAACTGCATTTATATACGTACGATACATTACACATAGTTATCTTGTAATTTTATTATAAGTTTGCACGAAGAGAAATATTTCTAATTAAGACTGCCTCGTTGGTCGAGTGGTTGCAAGCGATTGCGGTTCGGGAGGTCCTGGGTTTAAATCCCGGGTCGGGTACTATGGAATTTTTCATTTGCATTTGGAGGTGTATGGCAATAGGCTCACCACCTATTCTATAGGTCGTAAACGTAACTGGTGAAACGTGGGAATGTACTCCACCCCTTCGCCTATTACAAGCGTGATGTTACGTTAGAATTATTTCAATTTTTTCCACGCTAGGATCATTCAATAGTAATAAGAAACAAGTTTGTCAAAATTCATCACTGTTAATCTATCATCCAGCTAAAACTTTTATAATATTATAATTTACGGAACTCTTGATATATAAAGAAATCATTAATGTGCAATAAAACTCAAATTAAAAGGTAACTCCGGAGTTCTTCGTCCGCTTGACATGCCCTTTTCCCTTTGACGTTTCAATCTACTTATAAATCCTGGAGAGAGTATTCTTTGGTGAATTTTAACGCAAACATTCATCTTTAATGTACACAATTGCAGAAATGTAACTTGTGTCGTGTTTTGAGTCCCAGTTTTCTTTGTCATCTCTTGCGTGGCTATCCATCTTCCGCGCCCATTTGCTATTTTGCCAGTTATAAACACTTATATCTTAACGTTCTTCGGGATGAGATATGTTCTAAGTATTCCATAGACGTCATACTTATCTATGTCATTTATTTTATACACTCTTAATGCAAAATTGATTTACTTTAAATAAACATAAATCATTATAATTATAAAAGTATCGTGTGTGAAGTCTGCCAACCCGCACTTGGCCAGCGACTATGGCCTTAACCTTCTCAATATGAGAAAAGATCCATATTCCAAAAGCGGAATGATAAACGGGTCGATTATTATTGTTATTTATTAATTATACTAGCTTTCCCGCCAGACGTTGCTCTGCCCTATTTCTCTAACATTGATTTTTGTTTGGGTTAATAGCTCCCCCGACAGATTTCGTTCTGTCAAAAATTATTGGTCGAATAGAAATAAAATAACATGAAAGTTTAGTAGTATCTGTTGTGATGATATTTTTATTGTAATGCCTAACGGTACACGACGTTTTTTGTTTGATTACCTGGCCCGTAAGTAAGTAAATCTGCAGGTTTTCCGACGCGAGCGCAGACACGACACATGTATGTTACACACGACACATGAAACGTTTATTTACCTCTTTTGTTCTTAATTTGAAATTGTGCTTACTCAGCAGATTGTTCAAAATGTCGCGGTTTCACGTTTTCACGGCAATATTCGTGGCGCTATAACCGAATCAACGAATGTACAAACAATCCTTTGTTGATCGCGCTAACAGGCGGAAACTCGTTTGTTTATTAGGTGCACGATACTTTTGTTTGGCGGTGCAATTATAAATGCACGCCCGAGTAAATTAATGGTGGCACGGCCGCGGCGCTACTGGCCGCGGTGGCTTTAACCGTTCAGTTTTATTAATTATCCAATGCTGTTCTCAAACTCGTAACATTTTTGTAGATAAATAATTAAGTTATTCTTTTGTTCCAAATAGACGAATGTCTCCTTTTTGTGTAAGGCTGCAACCTGCCTCGCTCCTGTGTACGGTATTTCTCCGCAACAGATTCAATGCGGATCGAAGAAAAAACGGGTTTGACGGTAATCAGTGCGTTATAAGAATTGAGCTTCTAGAGAACTTTAACAAGGCTTAAAATCGCACGCAAGAAGGCCTTTTGAAACTTTACTTTAAATCGTCTCCCATCCAAGGGGCCAGTTGTATATAAGCAACATGCAGCTCGGTCCTAGGACGGGATACCTTTAATACGGGATACTTTTCATTGATATCGTCAGGCCATTCGAGTCAAGTGAAGTTGGTAAAATTATAAGCAATAACCTAAATCAATTTTATTTCAAAACTGTGACTGTTGCAAATATTTTTGGCGCAAGGCAGGAATGCTTGCCATAAGCTACGAACTGAAGCATATAGTATGTAATCGAATCAGCGAACATACCTGCATAAATGTATATCTCTAAACCACGTACACGTGTCTAACAGGAGTTTCAACGTGGTGAGTTCTAATCGTATGGGCGAGTTGAGTTGGCACTAGAATAAATATTTACGCTCAGTAAAACTGCTCGGTACGAGCAAAAACACACACATGGAAGTAATTTTTGTACAACTGAGAACAATACCATTTTGTTACAGTACCACTGAAAGGAATTCGCGGGCTTTTATTCGAAATAGTGTTGTTTGATGTGAATTAAAAAATAGCATTTAATGTTTTAAGTGTTACCTAAATAACGTATCAAAACGTACGCAGTACAAGACTTAAAAAAAAACTTAATACTTACGTAATCATACATTCACTTCGTATGAGTTCAAGAAAAAAATATTAAAAACTATTTTTATATTTACTTTCTGAAAAAAGAAGAAAGCGCGACCCTACGTCACATAATCGATCAGGCTTGATGGTCGCCTAGCGCGTTCACCTGCACGGTCCGTTTGCGTTGCCATTCAAAATTTTGTAGCGCGAGGCCTACCGTTTGACATATTTCAGTATTAACGCATTTGGACAGTATTTTGGGCAAGGGCAAATTTTTATTATAATGTAATTGAGATATGGTGTAACTACATACTTTACCTTTTGTAGCCGCCAGATATATTTAAATAGCTATGAAACGATTTTGGATATGTACATCAAAACCAAGAAAAACGTTTCTGAAGGAGTTGCATTTATACTTACTTATAAAATACTAGCTGAACCGGCCACGCGTTGCTGCGACTGTTATAATAATTTAAAAATAATCTATTTACGTAAAACACGTGGGAATAAAAGTTAACAAATAAACACGTATAAAATAAATTAGAGCATTATGGTTAGAAATTCAAACACAGAACCATCTACTTTGTTAGGTAGGTGTGTTACCAATAAACTGTCTATCACCGCCATCTGTTGGAAACTTATAAAATTATTCAATATTATAATGATTTGTCATATAAAAAAAATTACTTTGTATTAAAAACATCTAATTTGAAATAAAATATAGCCTATCTTTTAAGTTGGACCAAACAATAGATATCTACAAAATTTCAATGAAATCGGTTCAGTGGTTTCGGAGATTAGCGCAAACGAACACCGTGACACGGGATTTATATATGTATATAAATATATGAAATTCAGTTAATGGCAATCAATTTATGTTGATAAACTAGTTGGGGAATTGGAAGTGCCCATCAAGTTACGTTTAATTTGGAAGTAAGCGAGTTATAAACCGGGTGACCAGCAGTCCCGCAGGGAGCGGTTGCGGATGTGCACGAATACAGTTCCATGTTTTAATGAAGGCGTTGGCTGCAGCGTCAGTTCCGCTACAACAATGTAATTTGTTCAGTGGTTAGAGACTTGTTTATTGAAATTTATTTACGGTGAAAGCCGCTGAGAGCTCTTGTTACTTGAATTCTGTGGCACGGTTATATTTAGCTGGGACTTATGTTACTACGGTACGTTTTCCGGGATACTTTCCGTATTTCCGTAAGAGACGTTTGGGTAGATACGTTTTCCGTTTAGTTTGACTGGGAGTATTTTTGTTTTTGTTCTTTTTTATTTATGTTGTAGTTTTTACTTGCCGGCTGTGCTGAGTTTAAGCGAAAAAAAATATTTGTAATAACAAAATGATTTTGGTAAGTCTCAATTTTCAGAATCCTTATATTCGCTTGTTCTTTAGTACGTACATATTCATTCTGAAATGATAATTAATTATTATAAAGAATCGTGAATCAGCACAATATAAGTGTTAAAGTGCGTTACAAAAAATTAAAGTTACATCTGGTTTTTTCATTATTATATATAAACTAAGTTAATATTAACCGTCTTTCAAACTATTGCAGTTATTTTTTATTGCTCGAATTTTCCTAAAGAATGTTAAAGTATGTAGGTTACAAGAAAAAAAAATCATATCTGGTTTAAGTCTATTCTGTAGGAAGTGGTAAGTTACAGTCGGGTATTCTATAAGGGGCCATCTCTTTAATGCAACCTCAATTTTCAATTCTGGCTGAACGGCTCTCCGCAGCTGCAGATGCCTGTAAAATTTGAAAGGAACGTATTAATTAGTATGTACATTCACGTTGCAGAGCTGCAGTGCGACTGTAACAAAAATGGCATAAAAAGGTGTTTCGTATGCTGAAACCGTCTAACCTAAGTACGTATGCAAACTAGCTATAAAGTGCTCTGAAAACCTCGTGGCAAGCGCGAACTTGAATGAACCGTGATTTTGAAGCTTAGAAATGAACCTTTGTGGCGTCAGATCTGGCAGTGTTGAGAGCAATACGCACATTGAATACTTACGAGTATAAGACGTGCAGAGGAGTTTTGATGTTAATACTAGCTTCAAATTTTTCCAAAACCAATTTAGTTACAGCTTCTATCATCTTGGACTTTAGGAGATTTAAAAATTACACCCTGTAAATATTGGACTATAACATTTAAATATTCTTAACAATAAATAATTAATTAATTATTTAAGCTATATTGTATTATTTTTAATATGATTGAAATAAATATTAAAACAGAATGTTTGTAATATAAGAGCAATGAGACGAGTTTTTTCTATAGGCATCTTCTCTTTGCGCTGTTTGTTTGGGACAAGTTCTAACGATTAATTTACTAATTACTTCTTCTGCCTATACAAGTCTACACTCATGGTCACATATCTGAGTTCTGACCCTGTTGTGTGTTCGTTAGATAAGACGTAAACGAAAAAAATCTATACACATTGTGTTCTACGAGGATAAAGAAGTACAACACATCTTATATATTCTCATTTATTTTAATTTGTATCTAATTAAATCACACGTGTCTGATGATGATCGATTCCGACCGTATATCGGCCACAGCGTCTTGGATCAAAGTATTGAGAGCTTGGGGCCGCAATCCCGCTAACATCAGCTCGTCGCAGAACTTCCGTGATGCGACCACGGTCCGACCATTGAATGTTGTTGATGTCGCGAAGGCATTTAAGATGGAATCTATCTAATTTCCGGATATGCTTGCAATACAGGGTCAACGTTTCAGAGGCATACAAGAGATCTGGCAGGACGATCGCCATGTACATAACTACCTTGGTAGAGAGCTTTATATCGTGTGAACGGAACACTTTAAGTCGAAGTCTGCCAAAGGCTGCATCAACTACTTCAATCCTACTGTTGACTTCATTATCAAGGAGGTTCCTAGACGTAATGATGCTGCCAGATATTTGAACTGATCTATTTGCTTAAGCAAGTCGACACCACCAGCACCATCAACCATCTTCTTCAAGCACC
>DWEE01002378.1:0-11687 GCA_018245755.1 Parelbella macleannani
ATCAATGCACAACATAATATATGTTAAGATAGCTTAAGACACCCTGCAGCTAAGTGGAGTGATGATATACACAAAGTGGCTGGCAGTTGTTGGATGTGAAGAGCTGAAGATTGAGCTCAGTAGCATGCCATTGGAGAGGTCTATGTCCAGCAGTGGATGGGAGTAGACTGATAATGAATGAATGAATACCATCAAATACTTTACTAAACATTAGTAATTTTTTATAACAAGAGATTTTTGAAGACAACACCTGATATTAATCAATTTTATTTATAAATTAAAATTGAAATCTAAAGTTAGGCAATGAACAAGAGCTTACAACTCTTAATAATTTGTAAACAGTTGACCCAAGTGATGTAATTTACTTGCAATCCGCCAACATATTCATGTAATGAAATTTTTTTAAAGCTTAAACTATTTCACTTATCCTTGAAAAACATTGAGATGATATATAAATACAGAAAGCTGTCTCTTACCCACTTGACACCTCTTCAGCGTCCTTGACAGATTCCACATCGCTGTCACTTGAAATCGAGGGGTCCGAGCTGGAGTCCGAGTCGCTGTCGAAGTCGGCGTCTCGATACTCCGACACCTCATACTCAACGACGCCGCTTTCCATATTATCAATAATCATATGCCTTGTTACTTCAACATCGTCTGCATCGCTCTCATTCTTCGCCAGTGGACCGTGAGCGCACGCGTTTATTATATTGTTCTTCAACACCATCTCATGATGTTCCACGGCATCCGAATCTTCATTGCCAGTATTCGAGCGAGTCTCCGTGTCTTCCGAATCCGAATCCGATCCGTAATCAGCGATCAAGTTCAAGGAGGTGTTTTTACCATTAACGTCTCCAGGATCATCCATCGTGACGAACAAATCTTGAATTTACTGTAACTATGAAATCCGCGTGTTCACAGAATAATAGCTTGCCGTAGTTTAAGCGATGCCAATATTTATGTATGACTAGAACATATTGCAGAATACAAAGCGTAATATAATAGAATTTATTATCTAGGAAATGAACCTGAGTAGACAATGGCGTAAAGGAAATGTAGAAAAACAATCTCTTTCCTTTTGCAACTCAAAATGACAATTTGCATTTTTGCAACCAAAGGCTATATATGGATTTCTTAATGTTACAGAGCCTAAAAACCATATTTGAGTAAAATAAACGACTGAAGCTCAAACGAATATTTTTACTCTAAATAATAAAACAAATTTGAAAAACACAGTTATTTCAATTTGTTGTGGCCATAATAATAAGTTTTACGTATATTTCTTTTTTACCAAATTTCTTTAAATTCTTATTTTTACTTTTGATCCCAAATTGATTTTTACTTTACAAATTTCATCAGTTCGTTTTTCCAAAATTCTCCAAATGCTCGATTTCTTCGTAACGATCAATTTGGAGATGCCATAAATTCTTGAAGCATTACATATTCACTGAAACACTAAAGAATAGAATTTAAAATTGAAGCAGATACTGCAACGTAAAGAAATGTAGGCAAGACTGTGCAAATATCTTTTATATGTTGAATGGCTTATGTAGTATTTTATTCATGTTAATGTATGTAGCCGATATCAGTAATATCCCAGTGGCTAAAATTCACCCTCTAACTCCAGGGATCCTGGATTCAAATCCATGAGGCAGACCTCTTTACAAAAGTATATCTAACATTAATTATCATTTGCTAACAGCTTAACTGTTAGCAAGTGATATTTAATATTAGATGTTAAATCTCATGAGGAAACCTGCACACCATAGAGTTTTCAAAGAAAAATATCGTAGTCAGCGCAACAAACTATGGCCTTAGCTCTCTCGATAGAAGAAGAGACCCATATTCACGCAGTGAAATGTTAAAGGAGTCAGAAAAAATGTGTGTATCTAGGTTGATTACGTATTTAATCTCCTCAAAGGAAAGAAACTGCGCTTTTTGAAATACCTATAAAAGAAGAAAGGATGAGATTAGACAATTTACATTTTTTTTTAATTAGGGACCATTAATAATAAAACAATTAGGAAAAGCGTAGATTAACCACTCATCGACTTAGCTCAAAGGGTTAGTTCGCTGAAGTGCCAATGGGCTGGGCAGTGACCAGTGCAGTAGGCATGTTCTGGAGTGGAGCCCGCGGCTCGGCAAACGTAGTGAAGGACTCCCTCCAGACCGTTGGGATGACAGATGAAGTTTGCAGACAGAAGCTGGATGCGGCAAGCCGAGGACAGGTTGCGATGGCGCTCATTAGGAGAATCCTATATCCAACAGTGGACTGAGATAGGCTAATGATGATGATGTATATTATCTACAATGACGAAATTTAAACAACTCTATTTCTGTATTTCATAGGACATACAACATACATAATGAAACGTGAAAGAGGTACACTTCTCTTCCTACCCTGTTGAAGAAATACAAGCGTGATTTTTTTTTTACATCGAAACAGCGGATGGCAATTCCAAACAGATATTTTTTTATATGTGGTACCCATGTTTGCAAATACAGGTAGCAATAATGTGCGAGTGAGAAAATATGACAAGCGTCACCATTTTAGATTTATTCCTATAGTGTATCGATTTTTAATAGCTTAGCATGTCAAACTTAACACCAATTACATCTAAATTTCAATTAATAATGGCAAATATGGGTATTGGCAGATGGTAACATAAAGTGTTTTGAATTGCTTGCGACAATTGATACCATCATAATTTTATATCTAAATAACGTATTTGAAATCATAAACTACGTTTCCATGAAATAAAATGACGAGCTGTTGTGTACAGGGTTGTGAAAACTCTATCGACACCTTTAACCCGGATAACGATACCCTTTCTTTCCATTTGTAAGTAACATACATTAACAACCCTCTGGCTAATAGTTTTTGCATCTTCGAATTAGAATAATCACGATTGGAATTAATATTTGTAAACCAGTGCAAAAAGAGTAGATTTAGAACGACTTCAGGGTTTTAATAGCCTTAGGCTGATATAGGATTGTGATGTTACTTAGCCCTCAGAGAATGGGCTGATTATTAGTGTGATAGTTGAAAATAGAAAAGAAAATTGTTTTTTAGATATACATTTAGAAAATAAACAATCTTTACAACAATAAATAAAACTTGGGTAGTCAGAAAAAAATATTTGTTAAAGATTACTTACATCTCCTAACTAGGAGTGTTACTGCTCTGGGCACTTCATATAAAAGAAATCACAAACACCTAAGCATTTGTTTTATTTTGAAAGCCCACAGTTTTCTTATAAAATATATTGAATACTTGAATAATGTATGTATAGTTATAAAGCCACTTATAAAGCCAATTATATTAGATTAGACCTGTTGGGATAGCAGTGATGACACAAAAATAAGAAAATAAATAAAAATTCAATTGTTTATATTAATTAATTTAAAATCAACAATGAAATACAAGTTAACACAGTCTTTTCCCAAATACCCACACACACTGACAGACCACTATCAGTCCTCACACACATCGCAGCTTGAAATTCTTTCCAAAATAATTTACTTAGAAAGAATGTATGAATGGTGATCTAATAAAATACAGGAAGTAATGTGAGATTTCGTTCTATTGATATGATATTCTCCACGTTTCACTGTAAAGATCACTAAACAATATCATAATATTGTTTAGTGACCGTAAACGAAACATCACGTCTGTAATCCCTGAAGGGGTAGGCAGAGGGGTGTAATACACACACACTTTTCACCAGTTATGTTTAAGTCCCATGGAACAGGTGGTGAGCCTATTGGAATTTACCAGGCACAGATCTAGACTCTAAGTCACTACTAGAAATTCTAAATTAGAAAAATCAAATAGTATCAGACCCAGGATTTGAACCCAGGACCTCGCGATCGGCAGTCGCGCTTGCAACCGCTCGACCGACGAGGCAGTCAACCATTTTAACATATAAGAAACATAATAATATAACATATTGTAATGTTATTATTATTATAAGAAACATATTATAACGTTAATATTATTATAAGAAAAATAGTAATATAACATATTATAATGTTTCTTGAACTTTTTTACATATTCACACCAGGCTACTAAGATAGCAGTAAATTTAAATATTCCAAATATTTTTTTTACTGTTTTCACATTGGAAAACCATGGTAAAGTATTCTCAATCATACTTCTGCTTTGGTAGACCACTGTGTAGCAGTATTTAATAGAATGTAGATAATTATCAAAATTTTAACTGAAGTGTAAAATAAAAATAAAGAAAACATTTTGATATTGCATAAATATAATGAGCACAAAAGAATATATTCTTATGTATTTTGTATGAAAAGAAATCATATTCCATCTGTTGTAATATCTATAACTCTTTGTACGAACTAGATGGCTGGCAGGACAAAATCATTGATGAAATTATTCACTTTCTTTTATGCAAATCTTCCCTAGACACATACAAGGCATTTGTGTTTTCCTTTATTAACTATTTGTAAGAAGCTGTAAACAATTGTAAGTATTTGAAAAATTGCACATTCTCAAGTAATTAACATTTAAGAATTGACTAATTTCTTACAGATTTCCAAGAAAGAAGGTGCTGAAACAAAAATGGCTAAGAGCAATAGGTCGCCCAGATTGGGACCCACCTATCAGTGCCCATGTGTGCAGTGTTCACTTCAGTCCTCAACAATTGGTTCATGTGAACAAAAATTTTTGGACCATTAGATTTGATGGATTCCCTGATGTGGCATTACCTATAACAGTATTTAAAATTTTTTATCTATTGCTGTGAATTTAAAAAGAAAGCTTTGTGTTGTAATCAATACCATGTAGACATACATAATATTTATTCTAGCTGTTAAATTTTTCAGACAATCCCAAACATAGATGCATCAGATGTGAAAGTGTGCAGGATGTGTTTGGCTACTAACATTAGAATGTTCACCCTTAAGAGGGGAGTGTTAAAAACTTGCATAGATGGCATTGTCGGTTTACATGTAAGTATTTTTGTAACAATGGTACAAACCGTGAAATTACAATAATATATGAAGCTGTATGGTATTGAAAATGGTGGATAGTGGTTCAAACTTAACTAAGTAGTAAGTGCAGTAAATTTTTCAGTCATAAGATTTCATTCTAAGTTTGTTCAATGCTATTAGTAATATTTCCAGCAAAACCATGATGCAGATGGTCTGCCACAGTTCCTGTGCTACATTTGCGCTGGGTACTTGTTGAAAGCCTACAATCTTATTGAAAAAAGCATGATAGCCCAAGCAACTTTGCTTGAAATTTATGCTGAAAACTTGCAAGTATGTATTTTTCTTATGTTATTTTGTTACAAGTTCCTTTAAATTATATATTCCTTGAGCATGTTACAAAAAATTATTTTCAGATTACAAAGAGTCTAGTCACAGAACAGAATCGATATAAATTAAATTTAGTGCATAGTTTACAAAGACACAATAAAACACCAACTACTATTTATGAGTATGTATATGATGATGATTTACAGTCTTCAGTTTTGGTAAATAAGATTACGTATAGTAGTAAGAAAGTATCCTGTGATAAGCGTAATACCAAAGAAGATGGAACGGTGAAGAAACAGTCTCAAGATACTGTAGAATCAAGCAAAATGTTACACAATTCAAATAAAGTGCGTAAGAAATTAGAGGAGGATAGTGACGATGCTGATGGTCTTATGTACAAATTATATGATGAACCTTTAAATATAGATGACAATGATGAAATTGATACATTTGATGATTCCGTAAGTCCAAATGGTAATTATGTTCATGGATTGATTCATCTACAAGAGGTTAATGATAATTTCGTTGTGGCAGTTAATGAGAATTACACAGAGGCAGATAACGAGAATTATGCAAAGATTGATGATGAGAATTACGTACAGGCAGATAACGAGAATTATGCAGAGGTTGATAATGAGAATTACGTAGAGGCATATAACGAGAATTATGCAGAGGCTGATAATGAGAATTACGCAGAGGTAGTTGGTGATAATTGCGCAGAGACGGTTAACGAGTATTGCGCCGAAGAGTTTGATGAGGATTGTGCGGAGGTTTATGAAAATTGCGCAGACCATGTCAACCAGAATTGTACGGCGGAGGTTAATGAAAATTGCGCCCGGGGAAGTCATGAGTATGTCGTAGAGAAGATCTATGAGAATTTCATAGAAGAGGTTAGTGATAATTATACAGAGGGCTTAAATAAAAGTTGTACTGAGGAGGGTCTTGAAAATGACCTGGAAGAGGTTAACGAGAATTTTCCAGTAGATGTTGATTTAAACTTTTTAGAGAGGTTAAATGAAAATGATGTAGAGAAGCTTGATAACAGTTTTGTAGAGGAAGTAGATCACAATTATGCAGAGCATGTGGACAAGAATACTACAAAGAAGAATTTTGGAGATAGCACAATTACTGGAGATACATATAAAAACTCTAGTGCAGGTAAATACACAACTTTGCTGTCATATGGACTTGATGGAGATAGTCACATGAAAATGGATGATTGTGACAATTCTGGGAATAGTCATAATTACTTACCTGTGTATGTCAATGAACAAGAGATTGGGGCCGAAAAACAAATGCTTGGAGGGGTAAGTAGTATAATCTATTATGTTTAAAAATAATTTTATTATATAAATATAACTTCCTAGACATATACATTATAGGCCCTCTTAAGTAGTCGTTTTTTCTTATTTTATGATTTTGTAATTAAGCACTAAAATGTCGTGTGAAAGCTCTAAGGTAGAATACAGCCACCGCTTTACCGCCAGAAAGGCAGCAATACCGGCACGTAGAAGTTACAGTCAGTTTTACAAATAGTCATCATATTTTTACTATTCTAGGTTGTAAAAATTGCACGAAGGAAAATGAAAGTCAAGACTGATGCACAAAAATTTAAGATGCAAAAAAATCCATTGGAAACTAAAAGTAAAATTAGAGCAGGGAAGGCATCAAGAATAGAAGAGAAGAAGAAAAAAAAAATACATAACCGCAAACCGGAAGAAGATACAAATGAAGACATGTTTAGGGAAACTGACAATCTATCATTTTATGATGTTGTGGAATTAACTGTAAGTTAATAGAACCCTATATGTTATAGACTAATGACTAATAACTACAGTTTTTTTTCCATCGTTAACTAGATTTAAATTAAAGATGTCATTTTGTCACTGGTTTCTGGTTTCAGGACGCAATCTGTTGGTGACTTGAATGCGTAAATGTAGTTGACGCTTCCCGTATAAAACAAAAACTGATTTTCTTTTTACAACAAACTGGCTATTTCTATTCAAATACGTATGATTTTGCACGTAATAAAATTCGCATTTGTTATTATTAGCAATGAATACCATTTTACCATTTACAGTTTAAGGAGCAAAAGGAGGAATGGATAAAGAACAACCACAAAAGTCGATGGAATAATCTAGAAACAATTCAATGCGATGAATGTTCAAAGCTGTTCTTGCGACGCCAGGCGTACCTCAACCACCTCGCGATCCACGATCCTGTAAGTAGTTCTTTGTCAGCTAAGCCTTATCATGTTAAACCCTTGTACACGTTTCTGAGAGGGTTTTTAACATAGCCCTTGGAACGACCAGGAACGTGGCGATGCTGAGTGCCCCGTGTGCAAGGCGCGCTACGCGAATAAAGACTTGCTGGCCCAACATAGCAGGACTGTGCATTTGCTAAGGTACCGCTGCAGAATGTGTTCCGCTGTGCTCAGTAACAAGTGAGTTGAATTCTTCAATATTTCTGTTTTGTGATACCTACTATTTTTTACTACACAATACTACGGGATTGACTGAAGAACAGTTTAATTTTGAATTTACACGTGTTTCAATGTTCTCGGGTAGGATTAGGTTTATCTGAAGCTGTGTCAATACAGTGCGTAGAGAACCTAACTGCTGAGCTTGTGGGACGTGGGATCGATATCTTACTAAAGTTAATATTTGGGTGATGAGTACAAGTATTTTTCGTGTCTGGGATTAAAAATATATGTCCTTATAAATGCATATTATATATATTTTATATGTCTGTACATAGTCTACCAGCCTTTTGATTAACATAATACAAACTCTCTTGATGTTCACTTAAAGATTTAATAGCCTTATGTGGACATGTCCCAAAATATTATTGTTGCGATGATGTTAAATATTATGATGATGGTGTTGTCCAGCTCGTCGGCGTGCAAGCACCGCTACAAGCACCAGGCGCACGCGCACCGCAGCCGCGCGAGCGCGCTGCCGTGCGGCTCGGAGGCGCAGCGGGCCGTGCACGCGCCGCGCCACGTGTGCGCGCTCTGCGGCCGCGCCTTCCCTACCTCTGTGGGCCTGCGTCTGCACCAGAACGCCAAGCACCCCACCACCTCGCAATCAGTTAGTGGTTACTTTAGGGGACCTCTTTTTGTTACTTTTTTGAGAGATATTGCAAAGTTTTAAAGATGAGATTTGCAATCGGGGAATGTTCACTTTAAGGGATCTCTTTGAGAGATATCACAAAGCTTAAAAGGTGACATGTATTTGTAACTAAATATGTGAAACTAATTTTAACAAGAAAATTGTGATGTTACAGCAATCCCAGTCAATGGATCACCACTGTGACCTGTGCGGTATGAACTTCGCGTCGGAGAACGCGAAACGTGTTCATTCGATGACCACGTGCAAGAACAAGTATATTAATGTGTAAGTGATACAGTGAATAGGCCAGGGCACGATGGGGTTCATTGAGGCAAGTCTATGTCCAGCAGAGGACTGAGATAGGCTAATGATGTGGTTATACAGTAAAACTGACTGCACTGACTGAATACTACTGAGAATAATATGATTCTTAACCATCGTTGACACTTTATGTAAAGGTATTGTAAACTTTTGTGCAAGTCGATCGAGTTCGTTCTAGAATGTTCGATGACGATTCGTATTAGTATCTTCATTGATCGATAGTAATACGCAATTCGTAGGTTCTTAGCAGCAAACATATCTGTGAAATAATACATGAGCAATTGGTCTGGATTGGTCGATAGTAAACTGTAATTTTCTTATTAGTAGAAATATTAAGTAGGTATATATCCCAAGATGATTACTGATTATTGTTTTTCATCCGTAGTAAGCTAAAAGAGACGAACTTCGAAACCACGTGCATCAAGTGCGGAGTGCAGTTCCCAACGAAAACGGAGCTAGCCGTGCATAAGAAGAACAAGCACAGTTATGACAAGTTCCGTTACATTAAAAAAAATCGGAAGATAAGTGATCCTCTTGTCTATCCCCTCCAGTGCGAACATGTGAGTAGAATTTTTATTTTATAAACTTCAACAGACATTTGGGATGGAATTAAGCCATTTTTTAAAGACTATGGTACCCCTTAAAACAATATAAATATGAAACTGCTGCTTATCAGCCACTGCAGCACTTAAATGTTATATTCCGCGAAGGGCCATATTGAATTCAAATCTTTTAGATTGGTGTAATAATGAAATGACTGATAACAATATAATTGATTTAGTGATTACGATGGTTTTTTGTTTATGTTCAGTGCAGTGAGACCATAAAGAGTCGATTGGAACACTGGCGACACGTGCGCAGGCAGCACCCCTCGCAAGTGTCCACCTATCCGAAAATCGTTACTGCCGTGTGCGAAACTTGCGGAAAAGGGTTCCAGGTAAGTCATTTAATATCACCGTATCTCATCACTTAGTACAATTATCTTTATGCATTTTCCCTCCCGTCATCTGCCTGTTCACCAATGCCTATTGATCTCGCGTTAGATGATTAACTATCTGGCTATAACGTTAGCATAGCGAGGCACCTAGTTAATTTCTGCGAGTTATACTAACAGTTCCCATTTAGCATGAAAGATTAATATCAGAACTGGTGAAACGTCGAAGTGAACTACACTCCGGCTGGCACTTGAGGAAAATACAGGCATGATGTTATGTTGGTGTCCGCAGAACAATACGGTGTTGCGGCTGCACGAGCGGCGGCACCACAGCGCGCCCCGCCCGCCCCGCACGCCCACTGTATGTTTCATACTTCACCTGACATGTACATTATGCCCTCCTTTAAATATGAAAGAGTAATGTTGTAGAATTACTTTCTTTAAACTTCGTTTTATCCTTCACAACAACCTACTCAATATAAGAATAGTCCCCAGTTGATTGCCGAGTTTAAAATAAAGTTCCACCTCTTCCTTAAGGCATCTTGGGCAGTAATTGTTGCAAAATTAATAATGTATCCAGAAAACGTATTAATCTGTGCCATTGGTAATTCTTGGCACGTTGATGGTTAAATCTGCACATTTTTTGCACGACTTAACCAAACATAAGCTTAGCTACTGGAAAATATAAAACACCGGTGACCGCTACATATTTTCAGTTGAGAGTTGCAATATAATCGTTCTTATGTTTAACACAGGCTCCCACAAACTCCTTGCAGCACAAATGTACGATATGCAACAACACGTATAAAAACAGGTCGACCTTGAACATACACCTGCGAACCATACACCAGGTCTTACAACGACACCGGAAAAGAGGGAGACCTAGAAAGAAACCCGTAAAACCTGAATCTGACACCGACTCGGGAACCATAGGGACCGAAATTATCAAAGAGTATCTAGAACTAGACGTAGTCGATAGCACTGAGAGCGATAGTCCAGATCATGATGATGATGACGATGATGATGATGACGATGATGATGATGACGGTGATGATGATAATGATGATGACGATGATGATGATGATAATGACGAGGATGATGATGATAATGACGAGGATGATGATGATGATAATGACGAGGATGATGATGATAATGACGAGGATGATGATGATGTGCACGGTGGTAAAGAAAATGAAGTCACATTAGAAGACACGCGAACTTGGATGAGTGAAGATAACAGTCAAGAATCTCGGGTCTTTGCAATAGATGCAACAGAGGGTACCACTAACGAGAACGAGGAGACTGATGCGCGGAAATTCGGTAAAAATCAAAAGTTTTTCGATGATGACGATGTATATGAAGAGTTGGAGATTTTGGATATTGACGAATTTGAGGAAAATATTGATCTGCGTACATAAAAAGGTCTATCATTTTACGATATTATTTGTTTTTCTAAACCTTTCTGTCACATTCGTCTCTCTTTCGGGATTTCCCGAGCCGTCGATCAAATAAATTCAGATCTGTCATCGGTATAATATGAAGGAACTTGTGCTTGAATTTTTTTTCTAATTTTTGTATAGTACAAATCTTAAGCACAATTAGAAACGACATCCCTGTCTTAAATTGCTTTACTGCCCTAGATATTTTTGACATCTGGTTACGCTTTTTATGGTTTTTTAAATATTACAAGCATTTTTAGAGTATAAGGTTTATTCCAAAATATTGCATACAATAATATCAGATATGGTTATAGGCAGTGATTTTAAGCAAATGATTTTAAATCATTATTTTTAAAAAGGTATGGCAGGCAGCAATTTCCCTTCGCAGTTCCCGAATCCTATCCTCACACCATTCTCATCAACGCAGTATCCCCGCAAGAGGACAACGTCCCCATCTTGGAGAAACTTCCTTTCTTCTCCATTTGACAGTCGAATTGGCTTGGTGCCCTTCCAGCATAATTCCAACATGCTGCCGTAGGAGTCTGATGTCTGAAAAGACAAAAAATATATTTCTTAAATGTTAGAAAAATATACATTTATTAA
>DWEE01002379.1:0-11687 GCA_018245755.1 Parelbella macleannani
GCTGGTCGAATGGTTGCAAGCGGGAAAATGGATCGAGAGATCCCGGGTTCCATTAGAGGGTCGGGTACTATTGACTTTTCTATTTTGAAATATTTAGTAGTAGCTGTGAGTCTGGATCTGTGCCCGGTGTATGGCAATAGGCTCACCATCTAGTCCATAGTGAGACGTTAACGTAGGTAGTTGAGCGCGAGAATGTACTACCCTCCTTCGCGTACCCATTCGAGGACGACATACATGATTTATGTTTTGGGATATTCCAATATATAGCCATTTATTTGGAAACTAAGTAGTCTGCGTAATTGTATTTAGATATTTAACGGACTAAATATATTTTTAAGTACATATAAATGTATACAATATAGACATATGTATTTATAGCAACACAGTAATAATATTTGTGCTAATCACAGAAATATTTGTCCTGGGTGCTAATCGAATCCAAAATACTTCATCTATCTTCAGGTTTACTGACCAATAAACAAATGGGCTAATTGAAGGTAATTTCCCAACTCCGATTTCCTTTATACATTTGACGTTAAAGTCAACAATTCTTAGGTGATCTTCACTGAACTAATCTGTATTTTTAAATATTTACACATAGTCAATCTTATGTAATCCATTGTTACATACAATGTAACTCAACTTGAAAATATGTTTTTCTAATATAATGATGACTATCTGTTTCAGTAATAAATAAATTTCTTTCACAATACATTTTAATATACTGATCTGTTGTACTAGGAAATGAGACAATATTATTGTTTTAAAAAGTTCAATTGCTTGGAAATTGTGGGTTTAATTAAGTTCAACTAATGCTTTTTTTATATAATATGTGATCTTATGTTTAAACTTAAAGATCAGCAATTTCAAGTTAATGGTAATCATAAAGTCAGCACGTTGAGGTACTGTTGGAATGGTCCTTTCTATTGAACGCTCTACCTACCCCTTGACAAATCAAAAACTTTTTTTATTAAAATTCCTATGATATAATCAGC
Organism: Parelbella macleannani; assembly: GCA_018245755.1. Taxonomy (NCBI): domain Eukaryota; kingdom Metazoa; phylum Arthropoda; class Insecta; order Lepidoptera; family Hesperiidae; genus Parelbella; species Parelbella macleannani. Next base: position 996 of record DWEE01002379.1, read on the forward strand.
CAATAATAAATCTCAATATCGTTCATTAGAAGTCGCCACATTACTAAGATACATGTGAAAAGAGACGTCGAATGCATTTGATTTTTACTATCACATTTGATCAAGAGCCTTTCTCTGGCATTAAACTGGAACATTTCAAAGATTTTTTTCAATTCACTGCCATTAAAATATTTCTTTAAATTTAATAAGCGGTCTCTTTTAAGCAGTTACTAGACACTCAGAGTTAAACAACAGTCATTATCAATTGACCTGTGCTTATAATTTCTAGTAGGAATTCTACGTAACCTCACGCTTCACGGTCTCAGGTTTTAATCTGTTTTTGACAAAACACCATTTCAGTATAATATGAAGAGAAAAACTGGCATAGACATCGAATTTCCACCACGTTATCAAATAAATAAATATATTAACATGAGCGTGCTTGTATGCTGTGACGACTACACCCACGATGTAAATATAGCAATAATATTATCAGCAATAAATACCTACGTGCTGCATGTCGACGAACCCGCTAACGATCTTCAAAATAATTAAACAATCATCAACATCGTCATCAATCCTTTTATCGTTCCATTGTTACACGCGAATACACACTCATATACGAGACGTACGAGTATGTAAAGATACAACTTCAATGTAGTAAAGTAATTTTTTTAGGAATTATCCTGTAATGTAATCGTATAAAAATATAACATTCGTCATTATCGAACATTTTGTCGTTCCACTCTTGTAAACGAATCTACTTTCATAATGCGAAGGGTTAAATTCAGTCTACCACGCCTCTTAAAGGCGGGTTCACAAACTTTACACACTTATGAGGATACTATGAAGAGCTCCAAGGTGTGTAGGTTAACTTACGATGTTCAGCTACACTGCACAGTGATATTTATACCTAAAACGCACTCTTTTTCTAATCAGAGAAAGCAGGACGTTAAGAATGTGACGCTAAATTCGAAGCCACTAGCTACCACTGCTGTTTTTTTAAAAATAATACTGTTTTCATTTTGCGCGTACTCTATGAAAATATGTGTTCCTCTACAAGCAAATCGTTTTGACATACCTAAGTCTGTTTACTTACGCCTCCGTTGTGTGCTATGTTTAACAAACTGATATGCTGTGTTAATGGTGTTAGATATAAGAAAGAAAAAGATAAGAAAAATATACGTTCGATTAATATCACAAGCAAATATTTGGTAAAGATGAAAACATTCTGTAGCACGTTGTATAACTATCTGTCAACCCATGTATGTATATATGTTGACAAGGATGATTCAATCGGAACAAAAGTATTATACATTGTGTCTTCTCTTATATATAACATCTTTTATTTATACCCGAAGAAAATAATTCTCTATTTTCGGTTTGCTCTCCCGTCTGGACGGGGAAAAATTTACGACTATTTTCAATATTATTAAGTTATGTAAGACGCGCCATTCGAGACTGTTAAGAATCTGGTTAATGTCACTTTTCCGGCTGTATTAAGGGTTCGTCGAGTGGAATGATCCGGTTCCTTCTGTAGTGTCTGTGGCTGTAACAGATATTGCTTTCTTTACAACGCCATAATACGTACTGCATGCAAATGCACAGCCCAAGGAGTTTCAAACGCGATTCGTTGGAAACATTGAAGTGCATTTTACTGCTCGTAAACTGTCGACAACACGGACTGCCTGCGAAGTTTCTCAAACTTATGTACGTGAATCATCATCTTGTGCTCCTACATCATTCTTCAATAAAAGAGCTTTAAAAGAATTGTACGTTTCGTTCTATTTTATATGTTCCCTCAATATAATCCTCTTTAGAAAATGAAAAGATAAACAATTTTTATGATTTGTCTCCTGAGCTCAATTTTGTTTCTAAGTTGGCGGGTGAATACTTTTTCATTGTAGGACTATGTTAAGCCTTTATGTAAGGATTTAAATTCTTATTAATGTTATTAAAGGCCCTATTCTGGAAACAAACTTGTCAATTAATAATGATCAATATATGTACATAAAATCCGAACTAATTGACACTGACAGTTCTAATTCCACAGTCCTATTAGGTGTAGATATTCATGAAAGGCAATGACTACTTGTGACTATTGACTTCTATTGTGGTTCTTTTGAACAGAACAGCCTACGAATAAGTTTTTACAGCTTTAGTATATCTTTTGAACCCAATTCTCGTCTTAGACTGAGAGGGTAATGGGTAATGCAGTAACTTAACCCATAGGCGAAGGGCGGTGAAGGATTTTGTACGCGTTTATGGAGTATCGAGAGCTGTTGAGTGTTTAGATTGTCTAACGATTTGTTCCTTCTCCATTGTAACTTCGATATTTAATATTAAATAAGTAATAAACCACTTCTAACTTCATTTGATACTGGACAGATTCTGGACAGATACTGGATAGACAGAAAATGGATTACAGTAACGTAAACCAATATTGCTCCCCACACGAATGACTACTATTTTTAATCTTTATTTTAATAGACAAAACGCTTGTGATTCATCTCTTAATCAATATTACCATTCTACTTATGAGTTCACAGTAACTAAAATATCATTAAACTATTATACCTGTTTATAATATATGTATATTAAAAGAAATATGTTTCAATAGAAGTACCAGAGCACCGGAGATAACGCAACACCAATGACATATTGTTGGCCAATCTCTACCAACATATGACTTCCGCCGTAAGAGGTTGGATACTTAAACGTGTACTTTATCATCATTATTATTATCTATTCTCCAAGAATCATCACGCCTCGCCGTCACGGTGCAGGATGTGGTTAGTATTGATAGCAATGACTCAAGCTGAGTGCAGGTTGGCGCAATGGTCGCTATAGATTATTGGCGCCGAGCATTACACGCAAGTAAATACTTAAATTATTACTTGTGAAATATACTTCATTTTATAGGCTCGGGAGTGTACAGAAAAATATATTACGAAATAGATACAATAAAATAAGTTGTAAATTAATGACAGTTTTAGATTTTAAAAAATAGCTTAAGCTAACCACATATGATATGGTGGTACTTTTAGTTATTTGCAAACGAGCATATGGAAGTCGCAAATATTGGTAGGATTTACGATCCTCTGCTCCGACAAATTGTTACTAAGTTAGTAGTGATTGGTGACGAAACTATAGAAATTAAGACATTAGTAATGTTAGTATACTTTAGTATCATACTATATTAAAATGTAATTAAATTTAATAGTTTAGCGCCCGCAACATTTAATCGTAAGCACTTAATGGTTTTCCCTGCATGCATCGCACCAGAGACCTATTACATTGCTAAATGTTTAACATCAAGTATGGGCAAATAAAGTGCGACTTAGTAACAACTACAACGCGTTAAGCAAGTATCTGACGTGGAGCGTTTTACGATCGTGAATAGAAACAAGTACAGATAACGCTTGATGAAGAGTTACGTGTTCCAACTCTGACGTCAGTAGGTATTGTCATTCCGATACCTGAACACGCTTATCTGTACCAGGGATGTAAATATTCACATTTTCCGCTTACTTTCAGCGGTTTTAGCACATTTTTTTCTCGTCACAAAACGTATAAGTGATAATGTTATCTTATTGTTTAGCGTAAAAACTAAGTGTCTTAGTATTTGACTAAGTATTTAAATCAACCTTAAATAAGTACGCATTAAGATTGTTTTGATTCGTTTATGTTAGGCTGTTAAACGTCTATGTTAGTAAAACATGAATTTTTTTATGACGTTTGTAGCTAATGCTAACATATAATTGGGAAATATTGACGTAAATTGCAGGAACCACGACGATTTTAAAGAAATTTTAAGCAAATATGTAATGCCTATAGTCGTTAAATATTAGTCTCCTTTCTGGTATTACTATTCGAGATCTAATTTCTTTGGGTTTATTTGCGAGCTTAGCGTCGGTGTTGAAGCAAAGTTAAGCAAATATTTTCAGTATAATATAATGTTTTAAGTTTCAATTCTATTTTGTTAGGACAAATTCTGATTATCAAAATGGTTGTTTACAAAAGATTGATTTATGATGATAAAACGTTACCAACGCGCCAGTCATCATTCATTTGATTCGATTCCAACTTTCCGTTTAGTACATTTCTAAAACCTAGATCATGTATATAGGTCCTTTATAAACAGCTTCGTCGCGACATCTAGGCCAGGGTTGAGTAATGAATGACGTGGGAGCCAACATACGACGCATCGGAGTTTAATTATAATGCTTGGCAGACAGGAAGCCTTATATAAAAAGCTAAGCTGTACATTAATGTAACGAAGTTACGTCACACTAGTCAAACAGTTAACGGGGATAAAATAAGACGTCTATACGATACGAGCGCGCGACTGAGTGTCGATCAATCTGGGTTCTAATAGCAGTGTCTGACCTAGCCGGCGCCAGGGCGACCGACGCACCCCGGCGCAGACGGTCTACATAACCGATTTGTTCAGGGCTGTGTGGAGCTGTGGAAGGCGTATTTCCAAGGCCCCGATAACTAACAATGTTGTTTTACGAACCAACGACGGCTAATAGCTGCTGCGATCGCACGAGGAAGCAGTTTTAACTTTTCAAAGACGCATTGTATTGGTTGCATTGTAGTTACTATGAGCCAAAGCTATGTCCGAAGCGATACTTCATATAAAATAACTTGCTTGAATATAAATATTTCATAGTATAAATGTATATGGATTCTATCTAATTATGGTGGACATTACGTAATAAAATATTGAAATTCAATCACATCCATTACATTTAGTAAAAGAGAGACTTGTTTAAAATCACGTCACACTTGTACAACACAATATTCTCATTTGAGTGACTTGATCTTTCAACATTCGTCACGAACAGTCTGTGATCCATCAGTCATTCAATCATTCTATTTACAAAGTGTAATTAAAATGTTATTGTATTTTACCAGTATTTAAAAGCAATACTTAAATGGTTTTATAACCTATTTTCTTCCCAATATTGATTTTCAATTCCCACGCGGCCAGCATGGAAAACTTTGTTTTAAATTATATTACCTTAAAATAAGAATAGTAGTTTTAAATTATGGCATGTATATGTACATGGCATCCTTAGCTGATACGGTGTGTGAATTGTATCCTTACTTGATACGGTGCATCAAATGTATCCATAAGTGATACGATATATTCATTATATTCATAAGTGATATGGTGTATAAATTGTATCCTTACTTGATACAGTGTATAAATTCTAATTATCATTTTCCTGGTATCGTGTCATGTAATTTCGCGTTAGTTGTTGTTCCTCTTCAAACTGCGTTAGGTATGCCTTGAATACACAAATGAGCAGACGAAACCATTAAGGCGTAATGATGCACGCAGTGAGTCACCCGTAAAACATCTTCGGAGAGGAGACCGACTGACCAGATTTATTATGTCGTACAATGTAATGAATTTCACAAAGATTTATTCTCCAAAATCCTTTGTGTATCGTTTGATGTGTGTTAATCATAATTTAAGAAATTAGTAGTACATTCATAATAATAGCAGAAATTTGCGCAGCAACACTGTTTACGATGAAGTTAAGCGCTAAATTAAATGCTTTTAATGAATCTTTAAATTCAATATTCCTTGCAACAAATATTTAATAATGAGTAAATTATATTGCCTATATATCTTCATGCTAGGTAACTTGCTGTGCAGGCAGAGGGCACTCAGGCCCAAATATCTCTATACTTACAAATCGGCCGCGCTTTTTTAGGCAGTCATAACTCTTGAACCCACATGCCGGTTCCGCAGACCTTTGATTTCTCAATCAACCATTATCTAACCGGTATCTAGCCTATTTGATCAAGATAGGTGAGCTTAACGTTCCTTCGACACTTGCGTCCATCAGCATTCGTGTTGTTTCTCGTTCATCACATTTACGTCAGCCGTTTTCTCAACATAAAATTAAATACATTGCAATTCCTATAATCAATTGATAAGCAAGACTTCAACTGTAATAATCACAATATTATATCGTCTCCCTAAATTCCGTAAGGTATAGGGCAGATAGCACTTTTGACTTTAACGTCAAAAAATTTCCTAACATAAATGATAAATATCTGAAATAAGATTGTACTACACTCACCTGCCTATCTCTCCGCGACAACACAGGAATATTTTTACGTGTTTTTTTAACGTTTCTTGTGTGAGTGTTTCGGTGGTCGGCAGTCCTGGCTAATGTCTCTCGCTCGTTATTCCATAACGTGTGTTTATTGACACGTGGCTAGCGTCTCGCCGCAGACACTCGCCAGTTGTTATATCTACTGTTATGTAGATATTTATAAATTCGACTTTTTATAAAAATAAAATGGCCACTGAGTTTACTTTTTAATTTGTGTGTGTTTTGTAAGGATTTTAGTTTACATTGTTATACGAAATGTCATAGAAGTATCCTTTGCTCATGGAGTTCTTTATTACATATTTTCTAGATATTCATTTCTTTGGACAAGCAAAAGCAAGCGTAGTGTTATGATTGTAGCTTCAGGGATTTTGAATTGAAATCCTTGTCGCACACCTTTGTCCTTAGGAAGTTTTGGAGACTTTTGAAGATTTAATATCGTCAAGTGTAAGAATTAATAAAAACCTCCTAAACATAGTTCTCCATTATGTTTTCTGATACGCATAGTCTTTTAATTCGCAATTGGCCAGTTTGGTAAACAAATGCAATAAATCTGAGAAGTTGTGCAGCAACGGAGCGACGAATGGATTGCTGATGATAATGACGTCATATGTTAAAAGTTTCTCACAAGCAATTGGCAATCTTGAAAATGATATTTATACGTCTATATACTAGTAGAATAAAATTATGTAAATCTATGATTAATGACCACCTATTACAATAAATATCTAAAATTGATTATTGATTCCGACAACGTAAACAAGGATAAGATAATAATGTTTGGTCACGTCTGCAGTTATAATATAGACCAAACGTACCTACCAAATAATTATCTGAGATGAAAAATCTATCTCAAATTTTATGTCGTCAGGACTACAGAAATGAAAAATATTCGTCCCATGACTGCATGAAGACTCCTGGCTATTTTACAAAAAAAAAAGTTATATCAGAGTCCTCACAGACCTGAAAAATGTCTTCTACATTCATCACTTTCTTTATATGCACTTGCTTAGATTTAGAATTTTACAAAAAATGGTACTAAACCATAATAGCCTTTTATATTTATATTCAACCACAACATGTATGTTTTGAGTTTTTACATCTTATTCACAGAAACCACATTACCTGCGGAGCCAGCGCGCTGATGCGCATAAACCACCGATTTGTAATGTTTCGTAACCGCGAATCGACTGATTTTTAATGTCTTTTTTTATTATTGTTATCAAGACATTGTGTCGTTGTGTAATAAATTAGAATATTTTAAGTGGTCTGCTGGTCACGTAGTTGAATCATTTACAACCGTGACAATGTTATTTATAGTTTAATTTTCACATAATTTACTTCTTTTATCAATTTGGAATTCAATAGCGTTTGACTTAATAAGTAGAAATCCATTCCAGCCGTATATATAAAGACAAATGAAGAATTCTCCAACACATATACAGTGTTTACGTGTAAAGTTTATAAAAGCAAAAAGTGTATTGAACGAACGAACGCGCGAAGAACGAGATTGGGCGAATGAAGACGCACGCACAATTGAAAAGGTGCGCGCGGTATCGGCTGCGTGCGCCGAAAGTGTGACAGCCGTGTTGCGGTAGGTCGGGCGCCGACTGCATTCCGTGCAGCCGCGACACGGACGCTCCCACTAAATATAGCACGAAGTGAACGAACGACCACTGCGAATAAATCCTTTCTCCCGATGGTCGCGGCGTGCGTTGTTATAGCTTGCTGAACAGCCGAACTCTTTGTTCACTAAAGCTGTTAGTTGGATAAGTATTAATAAGTTACAATTTACGCACACAGCTGTTTTAGTATGATCTAATCTTTTAACATTTAATGTACAAAAATCACGGTAGGTGTTTAAGGAAATTTTAATAATATGAAGCAATTTGGGTGTGGGAAGAGGTAAATATGTGTAAGATAGAGATATTTAGCAATCGGTCCTCTCTGCCTACTCCGTAAGTAACGTGGGATTGAAGTATAATAATAATAATCTAGTTGGTACACAACATGTGGTGATATATTGCAAGGACAAAAGGGGTAAAATAATTATAAATGCAAAAAGCATTAAGCCCGTAATGCACTACGCTGCGATTTTGTTTCAAAAGAAATGATGGAATATTGTTAAATTATGTTCAGCACAGTACGTCACTCGATCACTGCCAATAAAACTCTGTCCCGGCGCTGCACTTGCGTTTGTTTTCCAGCATCCGTCATTGTTTATCTATCTGTCTCAGCGGAGAAACACAAAGTACGCTTATAGTTACTTAGCTTTTTATTTTTATGCAAGGATTTTTTTGTAACTGTTGAAAGGACAGAGAGAGATATTTGGTGCTCTCTGCCTACTCCGTAAAAGATCTCGCGTGACTGTGAATAACAACAATGAACTAAAATGACTACTTTTACCTCATTATTTTTGTATGATAACTATTGTTATAAAATCATTCATACCGATGTTGTTGCCACGACTTTAATTACATGATAATGTAAATTAGTCTCTCCAAACAACCGTTGACGGGTCCGGAACAATCGTCATCGCCACATGATTCCCTACACATTCTTTTGCGAAATGGTCACTCGTGGCCACTTGAGGCTACCCAGATGGTCGTGTTGAAAACATAATAATAACCGTTTCTCTTAAGTTTAAACTGTGAAGTGTTAATTGAAACCGCGTGAGTGATGGCGAGTTAATAAAAAAATAAGTTAAATAATAATCGTTCACACGTCGGTTTTATAAGAAACACATTCTAGTATAAAGTCCCGCGTAACCAGCGTGACCTACCTCTATGTGGTGGTATTAGTGAATAGTGCACTCTCTAATACTGACAATAAACAAATTATTAGATCTTGAATTTCATATTATTGTATTAAATAACTATTTCGAACGAGTAAAAATCAGCTAACTTTTAACCGCGAACATACCACGTGGATCTTATACAAAGAGGAAAAGTCTAATCACCCTTACTTTGAAGAATCCTAGGTTATGTGTCCGGAAACCCAAACGTCAGTAGTTTGTTTCCAGTCCCTGGACGTCCGGATAAGAAATATGAAACTAATACCTACTGCACAATGCTAAAACGAATATCAATCAGATACTATCCTTTTAGTTGTCTGCACGTAATAAATGTGGCGTCGCACGCTCAGACGAGTGCGATACATCGGTCTCATCGTACATTGACTTTTCGGAAAGACAGCGACTTGAGCGAAAAAAAGAAAAATGGATTTTTCTCTTCCAAATGTGCCTCCCTTAGTTACTCCTTATTAACACATGTACATCACTATGTTGAAGACGAATGAATAGGAAGAACGTCAGGTTTGTAAGGGTATAGATTTTTGCACTCTGTTCTCTCTGCTTAAGCCGTAAAGGACTTTGTTGGTATGAGGATAGAGCAAAAATTTATAGTATCACTGTGTTAAACCTACTTATGTACGTCACGTTAGAACACTTACTAACACACACACTAACAAATTTTATCGTTGTTAAAAAAAATTTGGTGCAATTTTTATGACTTTCCTTGTAATGTAGTTCAACAGCGCTATGATATGGGATTTTTCAGGAAACGCGTAAAAAGAGTTCTCCTTCAGTGCCGGCATCTTGTCGGGAACTTTTCTGGTATTAAACGTGTACATAGTTACGCTGTTTAGTAACCACCAGGTAGCACGACTGGTTATTGGGTTAAATGTTTAAAAGAAATATATCACATTAACTTACTATTTGTTTACAATACTATTATAATAATATTTGTTAATTCAAAAACCGCGCACCGTACAAATACGAGTACATAGAAATTAAATCTAGTGTATTGACCTCTACAAAACGACTTGTTGCTTTAAATATATCCTCATCAAGTTATTGATTCTTATTACTTCATTACATCGTCCGCTTATGTTGGCACGAAAGGATATCATTAACAAGCCAGCCTTATACGGAAAGAACGAATTTCACGCGTCTGATCGCCGCGTCGCGTCGCGTCGACGATGGATGCGGCGACGCGACGGAGCTCGTTCATTTATTTATCGGACACATAATGCGCTAACCGTTCGCGATAACGGAACAATGAGTGTAAACCGGCCGCGCGGATACCTACAACATTAGTGTACACACAGATATGCTTATCTCTCAGTGTCAATACTCTTTTGTACCAGAGATATGGGAGTCTATTTGCCCTTAATGCGCCCAACGCATTCTTCGATGTTGAATAACCTCATGACAATGAACTGACCCATAAATCGCTTAAGCGATGGTTCGGCACTTCGACTATTTTATCTCTTTACACAGAACCAGACAAATCACTGACCACATTATGCAGACACACGCGTGGTATTTTAAACTGTGTAGGAATGCTCATATTTATTTGCATATATTAAATTGTTTCTACCGGTTTACGCGTGATGATTGTAATCTCTAATAAGATGGTATTTTGTTGATTCCGAATTACTATAAAAACGCACAGTTAATTTATATATTAAATAACATAACTCTTTGCATAGATAAACAGATACGAATAACAGTTGTATTAACAAATTTTAATTAATGTAATACCTATTGTTGGGAGCGAAAAATTGTAATCTTTTATAA
>DWEE01002380.1:0-11686 GCA_018245755.1 Parelbella macleannani
ATTGTATTTAAATGATAATTATTGTTTATAATGATCTGTAAAATAATCTATTATAAAACCTCATTTATATTTTAAAAAAAAACCCATACTAATCGTCCAAGACAAGAAGTCGCCGCGAATCAAAACCATTTGTGGTAGATTTACGGCTGTCACTACCTCTGATGGCACTTACAATCCGTGTGTATATGTAGAGTTACGTAAATGTAGCGCGTTCATAAGAGAAAATACAATAATTACAGTTCAATAACTCTCCGCGATCAATCATCTAGAGGCAGGAAACGACGCGCGCTCACGCTCTGCACCCTGACTGCTCTTAGGCTTCAACATATCGAACGTTTTAAACCCTCTCAAAACGACAATTGGCGGAAAGAGCGTCGAGTACCAAAGATCCTTACCTTATAGACTTCAAGTTTTTTCATTTATTACTCTCTTCGTAAAGGTATACCGATTTCAGAGACTTAACTACCCAATCAGCCAGTGTCGGGTCTATTTGGTCAAGATGGGTGACTCTTGGTCTTTCTAGGCACCTGTTTTCATATGAAAATGCTAACTCTACTTACGTCTATTTCGCTGTACGCACAAGACATTACCTATGGGTATATACGAAGTAAATTGCGGTCGTACCGCTACATGTGAAACGAGCCTAAGTGCTTTACCGTCCGCAGCCGCGGGTGAAATCGGCGTGATACGATAGTTTCCTATTTTTAGTGGGAAGTGTCGCTATTAACTTGACGCTGTTTTATTATTACAAAAGGATTACTGTAATAGCGGGAGAAAGTTGTGACTATTGTTCATATGTATAACTAACTCCGCCACGCGGTTAGACCCTTAAAAAATACCATTTTTGGTACTTAGGTAATAACTTATAATTTATTATCGAATGCCGATAAAAAAGAGTTATCCAATAAGCTTTTTAATTTTTAACTGCTGGTCTCTTTATTTGGTTTTTTACATTTCTGATGTCCAAAATAACGATCTTTTATCCTCTGTTTTATTATAATAAGATATAATGATTTATTAACACAAAGATCTGCATAAGCCTTGTTGACTACGTACGTAATAAACAATGTTATTACACTATCCAGATTACATTTTGCTTCTTTCATCGTCTTTATTCATCATTCATTAATTCGTTCATTCATTCATTTACTTTTTTCTTCGATAAAAATTGTGGACGTCGCTCAATAGGTAATCACCTGTTCTCTGCGAATCGTGCGCCGTTTAGCCTAGACCCTGAAAACAGTCGCTTTCATCTCAGTTGCCAACCAGTTAACCGTTCATTCACTTTAGAAAACTGTCTTATGCTTTTTACGTTCGCGCGTTGGGTTCTAAATGTCTTTACACACTTTCCGCGTATTGTTTATCGGACGCCGGCTGTCGGTATATTTGTGACAGCTCAGTCTTGCTACGCCAGTTTATTCTCTGTTTAGGATTCTTTGTGTACTTGGCCTTATTCGCCTAAGATTTGTTGCCTTTATTTTGTTTAAAAGCTTTAGAGTTATCCAAGATTCTGTACGGATGTCAAAACACAGACTAGCTATGAATACGTAAATAGTTTAATCGATGACATTCCCGAAAGCAGTTTGTAAGGGCTGTGTTCATTAAAATTTATTAATTACTGTCTACTTATTTTCATGGAGAATCAACTTAATTTTCAACTGCTATAGTGCTTTACTTAAATGTCTGTTCGGATCAATTCCTAGATGCTATACACAACATCCTAGTATATTGAGTATTACGATAAACACTTCAAGCTAATATACCGTTCCGACTTTTGTTAACCGGAGATCGGATCGTGTGCAAAGACCTTATAAATGCATTTATGTGTATATGTTATATGCAATAATTTGCTATTGTGCATTTAATGTGCAGTGAAATCGATGTATATATGCAAATACATAGAACCATTTCTCGATGTCTTCCATTAATAGAGTAAAGATGAACGTGACTGACATCACGATTCGTTCGCGTGATACGAACACATTAGGCGAAAGATAGAAAAGATATAACTTATATATATTATTCGTCATATGAAAAGTGTGATTAGGTTTTAGGTACACGTGATAAATGTGGAGTGTGGTAACTTAGTAGTTTACCTAGTCGAGGGGTTCAAGGTTCAAATCCTTTAGCGCATTTAGACGTTATATAATTAAATTTGTACATTAGTTAAAGTTAATTATTAACTGCAGTTACGGTGAACAAAAATGTTGTGAGGAAACCTACTGATCTTACAGTCCCGTGCCCAACAGTGGAACGACGTAACTTTGGAAAATGAAAAAAAATTAATAAATGGTCACTTGGGCATCGTGTGGGGCTTAATTTATTATTTACTTACGTTGCATATGATCATACGAGTAATTTTACTGTTATTCAGCTACGAAGGAATATTGCTAAATCAACTCAAAACCTTGCGTAAAAGTTCAAAGTATTTTTTCTCTCCGCCACGGTGACCATGAGTGGACAACACAATACAAAAACACGCAATATGACTGTCGAATATTTTAATTGCTTTTCGTTACGGTTTATGGGTTTTTTGCCATTGTGTCGGTAGCTCTAAACAGGCTTTTCACTTACACGGCGTGAAACAACTTAATCATATCTATAATTAACGTATGTCACTGTTAGTTTGTGTGTTAATTGTACTGAATGCAATTCGCTGGTTGATGTCTCGACAGATAGACAAGCTTATTTATATATACATAAATATGTATAACGACGTCAGTATCGTAAAATGCTTTTGCGTGTGAAGTATTTATTCAGTTTAAAAAGTTAGAATATTATTATTTTCGTTAATTATCAAAGCATTATTTTAAACGTAAAGGAAATTGTGAAATTAAAATTATCCGTTGTAACGAATCATGAGCACGAAAGCACTTGATCATCATCATCATCATCAGCCTATCTCGGTCCACTGATGGACATACCTAGGTCTGGACATAAGCACTTGGATTCAGATAAATATATTTATTATCATGCACGATATGCTTGACCAGGAGTCGAACTACGAACATGCTGCCTGCAGGTTGGCTTAGTTAAAGCGTTATGACATAAGGTTTACAAATGATTAGTTATAACCAATACGTTGAACATACTACTTGACCATATAGCAGGTTATTTTGGACTTCCAAAAAAAATATATAAAAACAAAATAAGCATTGAATCACAGAGATTTTGTTTAAAATAAATATCTAAATTGGCATAGAAACAATAAGATTATAGTAATTAATGCCTCCATCTCTTTCAAGATCGTGGAACGTGGTGTGGATCCTAACGCGAGGGACGGAGACGGCGCTACTCCACTCCATTTCGCTGCGTCCAGAGGCCACCTGGCCACAGTACGCTGGCTCCTGCGCCACGGCGCCAGACTTCATCTGGACAGACACGGAAAGAGTCCCATCAACGATGCAGCCGAGAACCATCACCTGGAGGTAAGTAATGAGACAATAATTTTGAAAAAATAGTTTCTTGTGCAGATTTCGATTGAACTCGATTGTCTATTCATGTTTGTATAATGACGAGTTGATCCATTGAGCATTGGCGTAGATCAAATCGAGACAGTAGACCTTTGTCAACAATAGAAAGATGGAAGGGATTGGCGAAGATGATTGATTTTAGTAAATCTGTAGTCTGCGATCGCATTAACCTCAAGTATCAAGTATATTACAAATTACAAATATTATATTTGGTTACGACTAAATTCATATCAAATATTTTTTATTTCCTTAAAGCTGCATACACACAATGAATGTTAAATGACAGTTATTTGAAATAATGCACTCACTGGCCGCACGCAACCAATACGTACAGGTTTCGTACATATAGAAAAAAAACCGGAAAGAAAATGATTAATTCAGATTCCAATTTAACTTATCATAAAGTTCAACACACACAGTTGAACATCAAAGTGGTATTGTTATGAATTTTTGCTCTAAACGGCATTACGCAGTCTAGAAGGGCGGTGGATTAAGATAATATGCCAAAAGAAGAAACTCTCCGCACTCTTCAAAAAATGTATATCGTTACTACAGACAAATTTGTTTATTTTTATTTATTACAACAATACAATGTTTTTTATTAAACGCAGTCCTAACATCGGTTCAAAAATGAGATTTCTAGTACATCTGCTTTTAATTACGGCTGAAGGAAAACTTTTAAATCCAATGTTACTTAAAGCGTCATATTGCATTTGGCAGACTAACAGTAAGCTTAGAAGGTATAAGTGCGAAATTTTGCTTGGCTTGTGCCCGGTGCATGGCTCACATATAGTATGAAATACGTATGATTCGCAATTTTAACCCGAATTTCCTTTTTAAATTGATTCCCATGGCTTTGGCCTTCTATAGCTGAGCTCGAACAATACACGGTACATGACCACATCGATTGTTTTCGGCTCTATAACCTTCAATTTGCATTACGTCGGTACATACAAAAATCGCCATAAGTTTTTATATTCGGCTAATTTTTCTTTGACTGTAATGTTTTCAATATTACTTAGCTATCCTGAATTAATCTATGTATTTGCATATTTATAAAATTACAATCGTGTAATAATAATAGTTACTTAATAAGTGGCTGATGTTCTCCAATAGCTATTTTATTATCATTTTGTGTTTAATTTAAGGATCGTCCACGCTCGTGTTACGGACACAAAATTTTATTACTTTTCATGTCCCTATATCTACCATTGTTTATATTCGCTGGATCTACTGTCTACAGGATCATCTCTTAGTCATGTGTTAGGTTAACTATTATTAATTGGACATAATTAGTATTGCAATGTATTTGTGCACAGTGTCTTAACGTACTGGTTGCGGCTGGAGCCGGGGGCACCGACAACAAGCAACTGGCTACATACAAAGGTGTTCACAGTTGCACCTGCCCACCGGGAGAGACCAGAGTAAGTATAAAGTAGAGTTCTGATAATGTTGTGCGCTTGGAATGCACGGGAAACCTCATCATTCTGGGTACAAGTCTACTTTGTGAACTAAAAGTACTTTGGACGATATAACACGTAGAAATAGTTCTAGAAACAGTGTGGAAATATTATAAATAAATACATACATGTCAGGAGTGTTTTTTGCAGATTAAATGAAGTTAATATTTACATATATAGGTTTAGGAATTTTCACTAACGTTATACTAATTAATGTTCCTTAACTATTTGCCCCTGGAAAGGCAATTAATTCCTTACTTTAGTCATTGCTGCTATTATTATTGGTGTAACTTACTTTGATATTATTGTTTGCCATTTTATTTACTACGCTCATAAAACTTATTGAATTTTATATAGATATACATATATTTGCCCAGCGTCCATTCTGATCATGGAGTTTTTCAATTTCCAGTGTGCTCTCCCCAATTGCACCAACGCCAATGGAACACGTTCTCCGTTCTATCTCCACGCGCCAGAGAGGGAGCGTCGCAACTCCGTGCACGAGCGCAGGGGTTCTCTGCCTTCCACCGTGGGTTCCATCAGCTCGGCGCGATCAGGACCAGCTGATGGGTTATACGTGAACCCGATGCAGAGAGCCAACTCCACTACTGTCACACACCATAGCTCTTCTGGAGAGGATAGTTCAGGTACGGACAGACGAACTTAGTTAATAGGGAAATGTCATTGTGATTTAACCATAAGAGATATGGATACTTCATTGAATAGTATTGTTACCGTCAATCCTATGTTATGTACCCTGTGGATGGACTAACTGATGAATGTGTGAAGTTGATTTTGTCTTATATAAAAACATCACAGGTCTGATAAAGAGAAAATCAAGTGGTTTACCAAGGGAAAATTTTATAACGACGCTAAATTGTAATTGTAAAACATACCTAAAATTGCAAATTCAGAATCTCTATAATCAATGTAACTAATAGAAATATGTAGATCAATAAATCTATCCGCAAAGGACTAATATGAGTTTCACGTTATGATGATGAGGAAAACATGTCCAACAACATGGAAAAAAACCAAAATATGTTATAATAGGTCTCTCAGAACATATTTGACATTTCAATGTAAATTACGAGGAAGTAGACAAATAGACCGTGACATTTAATGGCAGGTGCATCTCATCAACATAATTACGTCTTAACAAATGTGCAAAAATTATATTGAATACTTTATCAATAGCAGACGCAATAGATGATATAAGAAATCATAATAACTAATTCGCTAGTAGCGTGATCCCGTCGAAAAAAGCTGTTAATGAACGCAACAGAGAGGAACATACGAAAGAACTAACATACAAAATAAACAACGTCAGTGTATAACACGCAAAGGTATAAATTACATCAAATATGTAACCTGTTGAAGCTCCTACGTTTCCTGCAAACTTAATATTTAAAGTCAGCCATAACGTTGTGCGTAATACTCTAGCTTCGAAAAGTGTGGTGGATAATTCTTTGGGTCTTTCCCGTTAGCAAGGAGTTACGTGTCTAACCATATGAGACCGAACGCTTCCAGCCAATACAGTTCTGATGAATCGTTACATGAAAATCGTCTCATTAATTCCTGATGAAGACATGATTTTAGGACAATTTCCAAATTCGAATTGCTGATATATATTAATAGTACCTGTATAATGACTTAAGTTTAGTATCCTAAATTAGCAAAAAATCGATTGCACACATTTGTGATGATTTGCATTTTTTTGATATCGAGACTTGGATGATTGTTGCGATTACTGTGGAACATAAAGTATAAAACATTTAATGTGAATCACACGTTGTATATATACAATTGTACATAAACAGTGATGAAAGCGAGGCGGTATATCCAATAGGGTGCGAATCGAACCACGACGGAAGTGGTGATTCAGGAAGTTTTAGGCAATATTTGTTACAGCGACGATCAGTATCTTTCCTGCTGTGGAGTCGATCGGTCGTAACACTGGCTCTGTAATCACGGATTTCTTTAAGCATTGTAAAGATGAGTGTGATTAGTGAGGACATGGCGTTTCATGAGCGCCTCGAAGTGGATGAAATTGCCCAATTTTGGACGCACGGTGCGTTTCAATGACGACATGTATTAGGTATCTTTTGGTATTTTTTTCTAAGCATGCGCAACGCTTGTTTATTTGACTGGGAAAGTGCATTCTAACGATATCAGATTGAAACTACGTATTATGCAAGCTGCATAATCATATAAAGACTAAAAAGTTATTTCCTGATTATCGTAACTCTATTTGAGCAGTTGCGTTGCTCGCTTCGTTTGAAACAGACAGCTATTATGAACACTGTAACAAATTAGCGACGTTAATTATACTATAAAAAGTGCAGTATTATATGTTTTTAGAAAAAGAATGCGATTACATAATGATAATCTTTTGGGATCATTTCGTTTATTTCGGTACGTGTAAATTTCTTTTTGTTTTTAGAAATATTTCAACGTTCTTTGTATAAGTCTAAATTATTTATTGATTATGCCTCACTATAATATTGTTATTCAAAAACTTTTATGACATGTGTACAAATTGGATATTTTAGACCTTCTAAGTTTAGATTTCGAACGATATTTGGTTAAAAGATTGAAGTTCTTCAACAGTCAATACTCAAGTGTTAATTTAAATATTGGAATTCTAGGAAATCTCTAGACTTTGGCAACATGTGTCGCCTTCAAAATTGTAAATTTTTCAAAAATGTCTATATAAAATGTGGGACACACTAATATAATTTCTTATTTTACTTTTTATAACATGTCATATTTCCTATGATGGTTCTTTTATTAATCCTTATCATTTACGATCTCATCAAACATACTCTTCTGCTGTTTGAAAACCATCTTCATCATTGCATCGCGTTTTACTATTCAAATCGATGAATCGATTGGAATCGTTTTCGTTTTCCTAACTCGATTCCTTCTTCCAGCGTGTTCAGCGTCGGAAGCGGACACGGCCAACACACACAACACACACAACCACACCAACGGCGGCTGGTTCCTCCACGGCAACAACAACAACTCCGGAGCCCCGGCCGCCTTGTACCAACGCGTCAGGGACTTGTTCCACACGCGTTCGCCCGGACCGAGGGTACCCGCTGAGGGTCAGGAGGCTCCTACGATGACCGGTGAGTGTGGCTATCATTGGTTTTGCAGAACAATTAAGAAACAATCAGAACATAGAAATTCAGTAGCGATGAAATTGAAAAGCGTAGGTCTAGGATAAAATAGTAAGATGTCTGACTTGTCTTTTTTATCTCGCCAATGTCTAAGAAAGGTGAGACAGTTGATTGAATAAATTTTGTAATACCAAGTGACAAGATTCGTTTCTTGCGTGAAAATAATTTTTACTAATGGAACTTTTTAAACTTCTATCCGATGGCCAACCAAGCAGATCTTGGAAAACATACCATCTATACAATTTTGGGTAGGGGGGAGCAGAACTGTACTTTGTTTTAATTTCACCGTAAGATAGTTAACGGGGGGGAGGAGGGGGGGGCTTTATATCCCTTTAAAGTGACTGTAGTGGATAGTGGTGGTATCGATGGGTGTGTAAGTGCGGTTGTGCGCGGGCAGTGCAAGCGGAGGTGCACGGCGCGGGCGGCTCGGACAGCGACAGCGGCGCGGAGGCGGCGCGCCGCGACCACCACTACGAGGACGTGTACCTGCCGCGGGACGCGCGCGCGCGGGCCAGGTACCGTGCCCACGCCGTCATACGCACTCTCGTACAGCATCATCATCATCATCATCATCATCATCATCAGCAGCCTATAACTGTCCACTGCTGAACATAGGCCTCCCCTAGAGGAGGACCGATCGGTCCCCTAGGATCGCCGGTAGACAGTGGATGAGGAGGGCAGAGGATCGAGCAACGTGGCACGCTCTAGGGGAGGCCTACTGTCGTACATGGCAATGGAATGGTTTACGGTGAACGTGTTAAGGCCGATGATAGTATAACATATGTAGGTTTAGCATGTGTAGTGTTCGCTAGTGTGAATTTAACAGGCTATAATGTACAATGAAAGCAGGCACTCGCGACCCTTTCCATAGTGGGTGGTGCACGTAACTGGTGATGCGTGGCAGTGCGCTATACCCGTCAGCCTATCCCTTCGGGAATTACCGGCGTGCTGTTACGTTTACTTGGATGTTATTGTTAGCTATGAATTACATGTAAGATGTTTCTGGAACATCTAACAATACCATGTACTACTTACCTTAGGCTAATACAGTTTTGGTAACGCGGACCGTCTTGATAATGTCCATAGACAAGAGCGACCACTTACCATTAGATATCTCGTTGGCTTGTTTATCAGTTTGTCTATATATGATTTAAAAATTGTTTAAAATTTGAAATTACATACATGAAAACTCTGATATTCCCTAAATAGAAGCAGTTCCCGGGACTCCGGCAGCCACAGCCGGCCCGGGAGCGCCGCTCTCGTCGTGGACTACACCACCAAAGATAACAACGAGAGGTAAGCTAATGTTTTTGTATCTAACACTTTTCTATTTATAATATTGAAATTTCTGGGGTATAAAAGATAACGTGGTACAGAGACCCGCTCAACTTAGAATTCTTCACAATATTCTCTAACACTATCCAGCGTGTCAGACTATGGCGTTAATCTTGTTCCTTCTGAGAGGAGATCCGTATCCGACAGACAATGAAGAAAGAGATATATACTTGAAGAAGAACTAGAGGTACATATATTCCTAAAAATACAAAGCTTTATAGGCATTGGCCTTAGAAATATTCCAGATAAAACTTTTTAAGTCCCTTCTGTTAAATTGTAATTTTCCACTTCCATCCTTATACATAGCAACCGTATGTGATTTCGCACTTCGGTCCTTATACATAAGATCCATCGACACGCAGTACTTTAGGTCTCAGTACGTCCCATGTTCTCACTCTCTCTTATGTTTCTTGTCCGTGCAGTTCGAACAAGGCGTACGAGGAGGTGTCCCCGCCGCCGGACAGCCCGACCAAGTCCACGCTGGCCACCAAACTGGCCGCGCTCACGCACAAAGCTCAGAACTTTGTAAGTATCCTAATATATGTACATACATATGTACTGTGTACAAGATTTTGATCTTCCAAGAGGAATTAGAAAGACGGAAATCTATAGTCTTCTAACAGATAAATTGTATTAAAAGGATGGTGATAACAAATGGTCATTCGCAACGTCGAAATTTATCGAAGCTTTCACGAAAAGACTATATAACTAAACCTTAAATGTATGAATTGGATACTCTTAAAATGATTGAACTTTTCCAACACACTTTTCGGGATTTATATGAAAAGAAGATAACAATAGAACAGAAACAATAAAACATTAAAAACGTACTATCTCACTTCTACTCTATAATATATTAATAATAATAATGAAAATGTCTCGTCGCCTCGTCTCCATCCAGGCCAGTCGGCTGTCTTCGGCGGCGGGCAGCCGTCGCGCCTCCGTGTCGGATGAAGCGGTAGTCGTTCAGGCCTCTGCGTCATCAGGCGTGTCCTCTGGTGGCAGTTCGGGAGACGAGGCCCCTCCTCCCCCGCCGCCCCCGCCGGCACCCCCCGCGCCGCCGCCGCCCGTAGTGCTGGAGGAGCCCGCGTTGAGACCCTCGGAGCTGCGGAGTAGGCTTGGTAAGTTTGGTTGTGGAAGGCTGGCTGCCCAATTGTAGGAACGAAATGCTTTGCTACTACGCTTTTTATCCAGACGACGAAGAAGTGGAAAACTCTACCAGCGTCTGTGTTCTCGGACACATCACTTAGGGCTCTTCAAAGCAAGCTACTTGGCTTTTCTTAGGCATAGGTCCATCTTATCATCAGGCGGGATCGCGGCGTTACTCTATCCTGTCCGATAATGAAAAATTTCTCAGTAATATTGTCTGCACAGTACCACTTGTACTGCGGAAAGCACGTGAGCTGAGGTATATGAGGTCAGTAAGTGTTGAGCAGACCGACTAATATGTACCAGATCTAACTGAAGTTTAGGTGTATTGAAGCCCTCCTATTAGCGCCGAGGAAGGCCACCGAGGGGGTTTTAGTGCGGTAAACGTCCCACATAACCCGGTATCACTCCCATGGGTACCTTTTGAAGGTTTCCACCCCGTTAACAAGAAAAAAAGGTGTATTGAAGCTATCTTGTAGACACAACTGAACAGGACACAGCGATTAGCTAAATCGTTTGTGCTGCAGAATATCAAAGAGCGGAGCTTTCTGTTAACGTCTATTTTGTCCGATCAATAATATCTTGGAACTGTTCAAGAAAGACTGAATAGGCAACTGCCTGGACTAGTGGACATCGTACGTTACGCTTGCTATCTTCTGAGATGGTACTCAAAGGCGATCGTATTGAGACAGGAAATACAAAATCTTTATTTTCTGAAATACTGTACAGACAGCACATACAGACAGCAAATAAATAGTAATATTGCTGTTAAACATTTTTTTCGTATATTTATGTAATGTAAAACTAGTATATTACCAACATTTTATTAAATAACGGGCACATTTTATATAAATAGCAAATGAATATACGAGTCGCTTCGCTTTTTATCTCATTTTGATAATTAAGTTACCCATTGCTATTGGAGGGGCCGATGTCCAAAAGCGGACGATGACGGGCTGATAGTGTGTGGGCGTGTGTGTGTGCGTGTGTGTGTGTGCGTGTGTGCGTGTGTGCGTGCGTGCGTGCGTGCGTGCGTGCGTGCGTGCGTGCGTGCGTGCGTGCGTGCGTGCGTGCGTGCGTGCGTGCG
>DWEE01002381.1:0-11686 GCA_018245755.1 Parelbella macleannani
TGAACTGACCACTCAACGCCAAGCTGATCAATATGCATTGATTACATGTGAATTTAAAAATTATATAGGTAGAGAGCAGCGAGTGATAAAAGATCTGGTCCTTTTTTAATGCGTTTCTTCTGAATTCATCACTCGGCGCTCTCTGCCTACCCCGTAACGAACCTAGTACGACTATACATCAATAAGTATCACTTATATAATTTATTAAATAGCTTTCTAAACTATCACAACAGTAAACTACACGATGAGGTAACAGTGTCAGATTAACTTCCTATAAAACCTAATAAGCGACAGTGTTACATGTGTTACAAAAACAAAGCTCATGTGAGCGATGTATGGCAATTACGACGCGGAACTCTTCGCGGGCGGGGACAGCTGAGATAAGTGAGTCAATTGATTCCTCTCCAGCCCGGGAATATGTATGTATATACATATACTTATTACATACTAGAAATTTCTATTAGAAAATCTTAGTAAACCTGACCCGGGATTCAAACCCCAGGACCTCCCGATCGGCAGTCGCGCTTACAACCACGCTTACACACTATACAAGGTGAACAAGGCCCATCTTCATGAGATCACACTTATTGTAGCGAGGTTGCAGCGGAGACATTATTCCAATTACATTAGGGATCGAACCCAGGAACTCTGGATCAGAAGTCGCACTTTGTAACCACTCGTTCAACGAGGTAGTCAATTACTTTATTATTAGAGTGACTATGAAAAATGTACGCGGTGATTATAATTTGTCAATTTTATGATTACCATTTGTAAAATTTAATGACGTTTTCTTTGTATATAAACTGTTATTATAACCTAGTCAGATAGCTTATGGAGTAGGCAGAGAGCATCGAATGCTAAAATATTTCTATGCTTAAAGACCTGCCATACATCTCTAATCACTTCTAGGAATATATTCGCAAATGATTTTTGTGTAATCATGTTAACATTGTAAAATTTGCTTCGAAACATAAAAAGATAGCTAATTATTCTCCATTCGATTATGTTGCGCGTACAAGAAAAAAAAACAAGCTTCAAGTATTTGGGTCAAAAGCACGATACTTGAAAAAGCGCGAACAAGGTTATATGTCGTGTTTTCACTTTCGTTCGGGAACGAAACGGCAATGATCACAGTCGTGTACAGCCATTATTACTTATAATATTTTTAAATACTACCTCTACCGTTATTTTCATAATGGTTATTGCGGTTTCTTAGTATTTTAAGGAAACAGTTATTTAGTTAGTAGATATAGGTACGCCTGTATTTGTTGACTGCCAATTAAAAGCATTTTACTTGCTGTTAATGTTATCGGAATTGGCCCGAATGCTTAGAATGTTTGGTGACCTGCAAATAATTACTTAAATTCTAAAATAAAGTAAAGTTCAACCCTAATAAAATTTATTATTTAAAATAAAGTTGCCAATGATTTCAACGTCTCAATAAGTTTTAAACGCCTACACACAATCATTTTATTAAATGGAATTCATCCTATAATATATAATGGACAAAATAAATGTAAAACAGTTTCTTTGCTTGTATGTGCGTTTCTGTCTTGTAATAATTTTAAATACCATTCGCAAAGCACCAATATTGTACCTGTCTAAAACCAGTTTATGCGACCTTCGACCTTGAAGATCTTGATTCGCGTACAAGTACCTACCTACCTACTAAATTTTATGAATTTTGAGCTGACATACAAAATGTCAAAACAAAGTCATATTTATGTTTAATTTGAAAATATTAACGATTATGTATATGATTCAAACAACATTGAAAAAACTAACGAAGTTATCTAAGCTCCTCTTTAGTTTGTACTTCGAATAAATATTTCATTAATAAAATTACATTAGATTTGACCAACTCGTTATCATACATATACTAATAATTATATGCATAGATTATATCACGTGTTACAAGTTTTTAGACGCAAAATGAGTAGGTAATTAAAGGTGTAATGCGAGCTGGCCACAAGAAATATGGCAGCAAGTGAAAGTGACACAGAAAATGATAATTAACAAAGCCACAAAGTGTGGGCTCCTTATTAAAAATTAAAAGTACTCGTTCTGCTACCCAAACGTTATTTATTGAATTAATTTATATCTTCACTAGTAATAAAAGAGTAAGGATGATAAAATCTGAGTAAAAAATGTTTTTGGAAACTGTAACGGCTGTCTTCTACATAAGTATGTAGTACAACTTTAATTTTATTTATTTTTTTTTGTTCTTAGCGGGCAAAAACAAATGATTCGATTTTAATGCAAATTATTTAGATTATAATATGACAATAGTGTTGAGATTCAATATTATTTTATGAGAGGAAAATTTGGAAACTGGTCGGAGCAACAGTTATATATAACTATTACTACCGAAGGATTTTGAAGAAACAATTAAAAGACCTTCATATTACATATTAGCTATTTTTTAATTACTGCATAGTCTTCACTTTACTTGCAAAAAATTTTAATTTTTAACAAATTTGATATTTATCGTTTTTCATAGGGCTAAATTTATTTGTAGTTTTTACTTGACTTCAGGCGTTTGTTTAATAACAAAGATGCGTTAAATACACCACAACGTAGACATCTTCAACTATCTCATCATGGGGCGCTAGATTTACATATTATATAGAACTAACATACCCACTTGAGCGTCCTTTAATATGGGTAGCTGCAGAATATTCTTACCATTTTTACATTTAGCTTTGCAAACAGGCAGATTGGTCACCTGATGGTAAGTGGTCATCGTCGCCAATAGACACTTGCAACACCCAAGTGGCCAATGCTTTGCCGGCTTTCAAAGGGTTCTCTTTGCGAATCTTTTATCAAAAATTGACAGCACTGTCGTCCAGTGGGCAACATTGTCATCTAGAGGGAAGCACTATCGTCTTTCACGGACTTCGAGATGTATTGCTTTCTTTGTCTCTATTTGTTATTTCTCTCTAAATGATTGAGAAGAAGGTTGGCCAACATATATCACAGTGTGTCTGATATCATCCGATTACGGCCGTGAAATTTGGAGCGAAGAACTAGATTGGTAGCATTAGCACGTGTTCACAAAACACCGTTGTTCACCCCACAATGTGAGATATTTTACGTTGTTTATAATTTGCCACGGCAATAACATAACGATTGATGTAAAGCAAAGGTTTTTTGCGCGTACAGCCTTGCGATGTCATGCTGTTGTTTTATTAGATAAGAGAGTAGCGATACTGATCGCGTCATTGTTCGAATGGTTGCAAATGGGACTGCTGATCGAGAGCTCCTAGGTTCGATTCGCGGATTGCATAATATTGGATTTTTCCTAAATTTTCTAGTAGAAATATCTAGTAGTGGCTCGGAGTTTGGTTCTCTGCCCAGTGTATGGCAATAGGCTCCCGCTCACCACCTATTCCATGGGACGTAGACGTAACTGGTGAAACGTTGGAGTGTACTACACTTCTCTGCCTACCCCTTCGAGGCTTCCAGGCGTGATGATACGTAGTATCCGATGTATATTATCGTGTTTTGGTGATGTGTTATTAAGATGACACGCACACGTGATGTTCGAGAAGTGAAACGTTTTATGTCATAGTTTAAAACACACAGCTCGGTTTCTATAGATAAGTCAATAGAAAATTCTCAACATTTATTGACGTATAGATTACTCTTGTGTTTATTATAACTTTGGTTACCTACAAAATTTATTAGTTATGATTTCTATTTTCTCATTATTTTTAACACAGTTATTATTTCTATTTAATTAGAAAAATTTGCATTGTTTCATGGGACGTATTATATAATAAGCGTAACGTATTACTATACTCCTGCGACTATTCTCTGACTCGGGGAAAACATACGTGATTTTAACTGGATTGTTGCATGAATGGAAGGAAGGATGAATGCGGTCTCACGTTTAAATGGAGTGTATGAATAGCAAAACCAGCAGGCGATGTAAATTAGGGAAACTAGTATAAATGACAAAATAATGTTTTTTATTCATTCTTCAACCATCATAATGAACAGCGGGTCTCAGTTCACTGCTGGCCACGGGCTTTCCCTGAAGGATTTTCGTCCACAATCCGCACTCTGGGAATGCGGGTTAGGGATAAAATGCTTTACTAATTCAAAGATTTAGCCTTAATTCTAATTTGAACTAATTTTATTCCAAGTTTTTAAAATTTAAAATTTTCGAATTTTGTTTTCTATGTATTTTTGATAAAATTTACATCTAGCATCCACGATACAGGCCCTTAGCCTTGTGGAAGCTAAAAGTTATTATTTCCTTACATATAATTTTCGTTCTTGTTTTTAAGTGTAAAACTGTAGGGAAATGTAACGTACAAAATCATTAAACAAATAAATGTAAATAAATAAATGCAAATTATCAAATAAGTTCTATATTAAACTCTTGTTAATAATACGCGTAGGACGCATATTGAGATCTAGTTCAATGAGCGGCTGATTTATACCACGCCTGCGCCCGCGCACCAGCTGACCTTAGCGAGGCATTCGCAATATGGCTACCGTGTACGGAATTCGCTGACTGAACACGTTCATACCAGTAATTGTATCGATCGAATATTACATAATTGAATCGATCGAATATTATGGTTATATCGATTTGATATTATGATACAAAAACCTAACAATAGCGAGTTATTTGTGATTGTGTCATACAATTTGAATGATATTTACGGAAGTACATGTCAAGATGAATAAATTACTGGTCGTTTCAAAGATGTGGTTTTTTTGTGATTAACGGCAGGTTTGTCACGGTAGGCAGACAGTAGTGGATATTAAAAATATCTATCCTTACAAACCTGACTGAAGAAAATAGAAAACAAATTAATTTGATTCCATAAATGTTATCTTTATCATCAGCTTCAACACTTTTATTGTTCAAGTGACGAACATAAATCTTCTGTCGAAATAAAGGCAATAAGAAATAAGGATAAGGGTTGGCAGATAGTGAAAAATGCCAAACAAATACAAAAAAAAGACAAAAATCGTTCAAACTGTTAAAGTTAAAGACAATGAAAGTTCTTAAATCGATAAGTATGTATGATTAAGTACCTAGCGAGAAAGCAATTTCAAAATGCATTTGATAGTTCAAAGTTTGTAAGGTGGCACGATAGATACGACCTTCAGTGTTGCTAGTATGCGGATGTTTTTTTCACTTTGTCTTAATCGTATAACAATACATTTGGAGTTTTTAAATGAGAGAGCAACAAATTAATCTCTCTCAGATCTACCTGATTTTATTCACTTGCTTTTGTCTCATTGTTGTTGATGTAAAGAAAAGCTATAATATACATATACTATCTAATATAAAATCTCATTATCGCATGATAATGAGATTTATTGTCGGCTATTTTCTCATTTCTCTATAACTTATAATTCTTACAAAGATTATACATGTAAAATTATCTAGGTAGAATATCACTTGTATTGATAAATAATAAACATTGCGTTTAAGCAAGGTTTTCGTAACAAATATAAAAAATCATTAACTACAGATAATCTAGATGTATATTTCCATATATTTATTTCCCTTTGGTTTACGATAACAAACAAATCTGATTCCTTATTCGAATTGTTCGGCCGTAAGCAATCTCAAAATCGCATGCAAATCGCTGTGAAAATCATAATTCGTATTCAATAATAAGCGGTTTAGATAGCGTAAAATTTGTGGAGCCGTGTTGTGTGGAGTTTGAGGTAAAAGGGAGTTTGCTGCGGATACGGTTCGCGGAATGCGGTGTATGCGGTGAATGCGGTCCGCTGAGACGGCGCTAAACATTGGCCGGTGCAGCGCTACAAGTGCTAGATGTTATAACCGATTGCGCCGCGTGAAATGTCAGATTAGAAACGTCTATAATTTCTAAACCATCAGGAACGTACACAGACAGAAGAGTACAATATCTTAGATAGGATATTTCAGTGATTTTAGTATAGAGATAAGTTTAACCGTAAACAAAAGGTTATCACTGTTGTTTTATATTCTTACTATTGTTTTTCCGTTTTTTTTTTCAATATGTGATAGGCTAGTCTTTCGCCGCGACCCTGCCTGGTGGAAAACGCAGATGCATCCTATGATGAACAAACGTAATGGTAATTAAATTTTGAACTGTATTTCAATTTTTCATTTTTTTAAAACTATACTTCAAGCTATAACTTAGCATGAGGTATCTAATATTAGAAACGCGCAGTCAAACAGTGAACATACATAATATGTCTAGTTTTGAATCCGAATGTTAATCTTGATCAAATTGGTCGGATATTGGATTATGAGGAAGTTAGAAGTTTTTGTAGTAGTAGTTGAAGTTTTTAAGTTAGAAGGAAGAAGAGATATTTGGCTGTCAGTGCTCTCTGCCTACCTCTTAATGACTTGACGTGAAGATACATTATTATCTTGATTTTCCATCGTATGATTTCGTTGTTACGATATGTGATAAATAACTGTGGTACTTTGTAATGAAAAATAAAGAACATCTATTGGGCGTTAAAGAAAAACCAGATGATCTTAGTGGATGACCCGACTGGTTTCGTATTAGAACCTATCCGAGATCCTCGGTGAGCTTACGTTACTTAAACCGGACTTAATTTAACCAAATTGATGATCGACCACTAGACTTTGAAAGTTCATTATTGAATATAAAACCTTCCAGATTAATCTAACTTTACCCGATCCTGGATACTTAGAATCCAGCTGCATTTATCTTCTTCAGATCATCACACCACTCGGTAGCAGGACTATCTATTCTTATTAATTGAATCATAACAATCAAATAAATAAATACAGATTAAACCTGCCAATATCTTACCCTATTTCTATTCATAATATTCCAAAAAAAGCCACTTATAAACCATACCGCCACGGTACCCCAATTGGTATGTCTATTTATCCGAAATTACTCCAGCGATCATAATGATCTGTAGCAGTTAGAATGTGTAGTTGGCAAAGGGAGCGTACGTACCCAGTGCGGACATTTGAGCGGAATGCGGCCAGCGCGCGTACACATTGGCGGGCCAGTGCGTTACTGGCGCTGCGGCGTAGCGATCGTGGCAGTTTGTAGCCGTTTTTGGCGCCTTTTATTCTGTATGATTTGTCTTTTTATTCTGTATAATCAATTTTTTTTTCTGTATAATCTTAATTTTTTTTATCTGTATAATTTTTTTTATTCTGTATGAACTCAATTTTTTTTTGGATTTTGGCTATATGGCTATTAGTCTGAAGAATCAAGCGCGCCAGACTAGTGAAGGGTTTTCCATGGCAAACTTAAAACAAGGGCATGGCCTATGTAAAATCCCTATTGTTTTGAATTTTGCGATTTTATTATTATTAGTACTATCATATCGTGACGGCCTTGCTGATCTAATGGTTGCAAGATCGACTGCTGAGCAAGAATTCTGGGTTTCGATCCTCGGGTTGGGCAAATTTTTATTAAGGTTTGTCAACTTGAAATTCTCAGTTGCACCAGGCATAAATCCGAACTCAGCACGGAGTTTGGATTTGTGCCCGGTGCATGGTAATAAGCTGACCACCTATTATTACATAATATTTCTTTCTGAGTGATAAGAAAATCATACATTAAAAATTGCTTATTATTACTTTTTTGTAGTTAATATTCTGTTTGTCAAGAAATATTTTCGTAAGTTCATAGTAGGTACTATGCAATCAGTAAAATATGTTGTGCAAACAATATTTCTAAAAGCAGTTTAATTGCCATTAAATTGATTTATGGCAATTTTCATGCGACTTCAGTGACATTTACACTGGTAACACCGTGGTGTCTTTACTCTTTTAAACATTTCACTTATTATGGCAGCGACCGCTCCTCTGATAGTAAGTGGTCACCATTGCTTAAGGACCTGTGCAACACCAGAGGCGCTGCCAATGTGTTACAGGCATTAAAAAAAATTAGTTCCCGCCTTTTTGAAAGAAACCAATGTTATAGCTCCTGGACAATATCCCGTAATTTATATATAAACTTATGACCTTGCTATCTAATAAATAATTGTTTGAGTGGAAATGATGTTCATTGTCTTCATCATCAGCCAATGCTAATTTACAGTTTCAATAGGACAAATACGTATAGGTACCTATCGAAGACTCTTTCCCTAGATAGGTTAAACTGCGTCTCTTGGTAAATATATGTATTCAGTTGAAGTTATATCAATATGATTAAAATATTAGGTTATATAAATTAACATTACCAACTTTTGCCGATAGGTTTCTAACATTCTCAGTTATAATAAAAGTAATCCACAATTAATTATTATTTAGGTAGAACAACAATAAAGTAGAACACATTTAGTTAATGACAGTTACAATAAGAATAGACTACAAGTAATTATCAAAGGGATTAAAATTTGTGGGAGTGTACTACACTGAACTACACTCCTTTGCGTACCTCTTCGGAGATTACAGGCGTGATGTTACTGTTTTTTTTTTAATTAATGCAGAATACTCAAAGCAATAAACAAAACAAACAACTAAGTGTACGTATATTTTACATCATATCGATACCTACGCAGCACGAAATGGCGGTTACAAAGAATCAAGGTGGGAGGTTCGTTAACCTTAAATGCTTTCATCTATTGTCAGCCGTGCGACTAAAGAAAGGCGTAGTTGGGGAGGAAACGTATCATGTACCAGGGTAGAATAACAACAGAATATACAACGCAATATCATCGTGAGGTTTGCGCATTCACTTTGCTGATGGTGATACAGTTGTGCAATGTTTTATGTCAGTGAAATTTGATTACGCAGAGCTATGCTGTGTGTTATTTGAAGCTGTTCCATTGAAATTATTACAACGTATTGCAGATTAGAATTGTTTTGTTTGAAATTATATTCAAGAGGTCGATAAATGTGATTGTAATAGAATAAATTTATTTCATCATTGTTAAAGATCTCGTTCGTTTGATACATTATAAGTATTATTGTTATATCCTTATACCAGGTACCTTACGGAGTAGGCAGAGTCGCGTACATGTTTCCGGTCATACATACATATATACCTAGGACTCTTTAAAGGGTGATTGGCTTTTTCTTGGAATTGCTCTATTTTACGACGCATTTGCACTTTTCATTAGGCGGGATCGCAACCAAAGACTGGCACCTATATAAAAAAGATATTTCCAACTGTTAAACATCTTAACTCTCAACTCAACCTGTTATTTCATCAACGTGTTTGTATTCATCAGTCTCTTCATAGAAGCACGCCAGTTTCGAAGACTCCTGACTCCACGTCAGCCCGTATCTCAACCGTTAAGACAAGTTAATTTGTTAATGTATTATATTTCGTGTGATTTATTTTTATTTGTATATAAATATTCACGTTTATCCTGAGCCATAACATTCATGAATGTAATACGTTCATTTTACAACAAATCGACTATTGAACTATACCATCTAGTATAAAATCTTAAATAAAAGTAAAAAAACGTAACAAACATCACGCCTGTAATCCCTGAAGGGGTAGGCAGAGAGATGTAGTACACTCCCACGATTCACTGGTTATGTTTAAGTTCGGTGGAATAAGTGGTGAGCCTATTGCCATATTCCGGGAACAATTCCAGATTTCGAGTCACTACTGAAAATTCTAAATTAGAAAAATCCAATATTACCCGACCCAAAATTTGAACCCAGGACTTCCCGAACGGCAGTCGCGCTTGCAACTATGTATTCGATCAACGAGGCAGTCTAAGTCTAAGGAATCTTAAATAGTTTACCGTAACAAAACTTGCCCTTAAGATATTTGTAATTAAAGATAAGGTCTGCACAGATATTTGGCACTCCGTGATCTCTGGCTACGCCGTGAGTGAATTGGCGTGGAGATGTATGTATGCATATTTATAATTAAGGGGAGGCAGGCAGAACGTTTTTCCAGTGAAGTTGCCAGTAAGCAAAAAACTCGCATGTCGACGAAGTATCACTTGCAATTAGTCGTGAGATTTCGTATTTTACATAATTTGTCATGCGCTTGCGCAAATCGCGTGTTGCGTCTTTTTTCACTCGTCCAACAATTTGCCTCATTGAATTTTGCGTTTGCTTTCATAATACGTCATTAGTACAGATATTCTTGTGGGTATGCGGTAGGCATTTAATCTTATGTTTCTGTTGATATAACGTTACATATCGCTTGTTTTTCCCCGAAGATGTGGGTAGAAGGGTGTAGTTCTCACTTTCTACCCATTATGTCATACGTATCATGGAATAGGGGGTTTACTGATATATACATGGCACAAGTTTAGACGAGCTAGTACAGAGAATTTCAAGTTATTAGAGGCTGGTGGTTATTAAAAAAAGTGATTAAATGTTGCTGTTAAATTGGTAATAACTTATTTTGTTAACTATGACGATAATTCAGTGGATTTGTTGGATAGAGTTCTTCTTGCTCTCTTATTCTTAATATCGATATGGTGTATTATGTGTTGCAATGTATCATGTCGAAAATAAATCTTGTGGTTATATCTTGCTCAAATTCTGTGCAATTGACACATAACCACGACGTGAGCTGCGATTAAGTTTGAAAACAATTAAACAGAACTTCCTAACTGCAGAATAGTTACGAAGTTTTTGCATAATGACTCTATCCGTTACAATGACATGAATAGTTCTTATTGATAGTCTTATTGTAGTTCTCATCTTCATCATCATCATCATCATCAGCGTATTACCATCCACAGCTGGACATAGGCCTCTCCAACAGCACGTCCCTGAGCTCGATCTTCAGCTCGTCGCATCCAACTGCTGCCAGAGTTCTACTGCTTTATAAAATTGTTCATTTAATTTTAATTCTTATAATATTTTCTTACATACATGAACCAACTTGCAATTAATACCATAAAGTATGAACAATCACCTTGATACATTTTAATTGAAATTCGTAAAGGTCTATAAGAATAATAGTTAATAATGACTGCCTTGTTGGTCGAATGTGTGCATAGCGCAACTGCTAATCAAGAGGTTCTGGATTCGATTACCGGTCAGACAAAACATTAGTGGCTTTCACTCATTAAAAATACCCACAAGTTGCACGGATACTGAATTTGTGTCCAGTGTCCGGCATTAAGCTCACCACCTATTCCATCGAGGGACGTGAACGTAACTGGCGAAACGTAGGACTCTAAGACTCTACTCTACGTACTCATTCGGGGAAATACTAATGTGATGTTATTCAAAAACAATTCGTGTTCATTGTTTCATTATCTATCACTTAATTTTCCACTGTCTGTTGAATGTAATCGTGCGTGGTAACACAGCCTACTTCCAACGCATTCTTACATTAGAGTTCTGTCCAACAATCGGGTTAATTAATGTAATCATGTATTGAAATGTTTGTGTCGATTAACTGAAGAAATTTCCTTTACGGAATGTGGATTCGTTTCTAATGCAGGAGTTTCAGGAGAGTTCAGTAATACAATATCTCGGGACATCACCGTATTTGGCGTCTGATCCCAAAGTAAGCATCAATAGAGCTTGTGTTACCGTAACTTATAGAGATATTTTTACACTCAGACACAGAGCGAATACTTGTGCTAATCACACAAATATTTATTCTGAGTGGAAATCGAACCCACGAATCCCGACACAACAGGCAGGTTCACTAATCACAGCACCGAGCCAGTCTGACAGTAATACTGGTAATATTACGAAAGTATCATATCCGTGTTTTATATAAGCCTATAAGTTAGCCCCTTT
>DWEE01002382.1:0-11685 GCA_018245755.1 Parelbella macleannani
AATAATTTTTTTTAATTACTTATATGAAATATGGGACATAATAATATTTTGTGCAGTCGCCATTTTGTTTTATGGTACATAATATTATTTTATTTTTGTTTAGCCTGAATTTTGATTACATTGGTGATGCTAGCAAATGTTTTAATACTTGTCATCATTAACCATTTAATGGTTGCATCATTGAACACGGCTTTCGTTATCAGAATAATGTGAATCATGGCCAATCTTTGGGTCAACTTGTCATGATCTCATGATCACCAACCGATGATAGTAATGATGATTGGCGTTATGTCGCTTCTCACTACCATATAGGTCTGATATATAATGATTGAATTGGAATACTTCGTGTTTGGTTTGTTTTTAGTTGAAATCTGCGACGTAGGTAATCCAAGTGTGGAAAATGCGAACTATGATTGCAGGTTTAAAAAGAGGTTACAAGAAATGTTCTCACTCAGTAAAAATATATTTAAGAGAATCATTTAGTTACAAAAGAACAATTCAGCTGGGAGTGCATTTTAAGTCTCATCTCCAACATTTCACTACCAAATAACGACCACCGTATTTTTAATAAACATATAGACATCGTAACGTATCGTAAAAAATACGGACTTGCAATGGAGCTCTAATAGATCAATATCTTTTTTCTTTATCACGTCCTTCTGGGAATATTCCAGCACGATTCCAGGTGGATGGTACCTCAGGTGGAACTTCAGGAGTTTCATAGTTGTATTTCAGTTCGAGGTCATTTTAAAATATATTGCAATTTTTACTAATAAAACGATTTCAGAAAATGTACTTTCAGATTTTGTTAATCACGCCGTTGCTATGACAACTGGTTGCTAGGCTTCTTTCTCCAACGATAACTAATTATTATCATTATTTTATTTATTTTTTACTTATCAAAACAAATAGTCCAGTAACGGTCAAATTCGACCGTAATCAATTAAATTTTAAAGTTTAAACTTTATTAAGCTTATTGCAAAGATATAAATGATTTGTCTTTACGAGTCATACAATGTTTCGTTAACTTCGAAAGAAAAGACAACCAACCGACATATAAATGTGATTCTAAGAAAACATACCTGAATGTATTCCGTAAAATACCTCATCCTCATTCATTGTACCTTTGCGAAATACTCTATTATCATAATCGGCTTTTATTTAATTAAGCTCCCAATAAATACTCATTATGGTTCTGATGATATATCTCCGACCACACTCGGATGTAGGGACCGCTCCTCCCTCGCGCTACCTCGCTCCCGAATGTTTCAATCAATAACAATTAATTTGTAAGCCGCTCAGGTGAGTAGAATAAATGTGTGGTATAATAGAAAATATTATAACGCGCCTGTATACACCGAAGGGATAGGCGGCGGAGTGCAGTACACTTCTACGACGCGTTTGCGAACATTAGATGCACGACGCTTTCACAAACTTTATTGTAAAGAATACAAAAAGTACAAAGAATAATTTTTACATACAAATTATAAGCCAGCATGCAATAGGCCAAGTGGCGAACTATTTCAGACAACTTATAATACATGCAAAAAATGATAATTAATGACAAGAACGAGGAATAAGAGTATCACGTGAATAAGGACAGAGATACATATTTAGCACCCGGTGCTTTCTGCCTGCCCCGTAAAGGATGTATAACAAACAATATATTATTTAATTTTCTTACAGTTTAATATATCACTAGTATAGTAGTTTTTCTAGTAGTGACTGGGAGTCTGAATCTGTGCCCAGTGCATGGCACTAGGCTCACTGCCTATTCCATGGGACGTAATCCTAATTGGTAAAACGTGGGAGTGTACTACACTCCGCTGCTTACCCCTTGAGGGTTATGGGCGTGATGTTACGTTTTTTTCGATAAAGGTACCACAGTCTCGTCTTACCTGCTTAGTACATCCACAAAGAAAGTTACATCTTCCATTTCGTAATTGAGAACAATGAGGTCGATGCATCATCACGTGTAAACACGTGGAGCGGGCGGGCCGTATCTAGATACCGGAACAAAAGCCACGACACTGCCCCAGATTCCCATCTTCTCGGCTTACCTGGGGCAAAATAGCTACCGTGTAGTGTTTTCCACGTACTGACGCATTTTTCTGTGCGATTATGCGATTTTGCGATTGTTAAAATTACAAGTTCAAATGAGAAACTTTTATGATATGTAATAAGTATCAGCTATTTGGATACTGAATTTTGGTGTATTTTTTTGGGCGTTGTTGGTAGTGTTTGTAAGTGTACAGACGTGTTTGTGTGACAGTGGTATTTACTTAGTAGGGATGATATGGAAGTGTTTAACATATATGTAGCTATATGTGTGTATATAATCTGATGAAAAGAAAGAAGACTCGATTGAGCTCAGTGGTGTGCTATTGAACAGGTCTATGTCCAGCAGTGGACGGAAATAGGCTGGTGATGATGATGATCTGTTAGAGTGTTTAAATAGACTGTTATACTTCCATGTGACGCATCGACCAGATCAAGTCAATTGTTAGTTTACGTCTAAGAACTTGACAAACTGTAAGACGAGTGACACAGCGTGAAAAGTAGGAAAACGCGATCGCTTAGTTAAGAGAGCAGATCCCAAAAAGAGGTGTAACTAACTCTATGGACTTAGGATTACACCTGTAATACCTTAGGGGTAGGTACGGAAGTGTGGTAAACTTCCATGTTTCACCAGTTACGTTTACGTCCCATGGAATATGGTGAGCCTATAACTCTATGGAATGGACCGAACACTCTGACTCTTACTGGTATCAGCATAACATTAATAGAATAAAATTGCTACTAATGATTAATAGAGCTGATAATTTATTATTACAAGAAAATTGCTAATCGTTCAAAGAGCTAACTATATATTAATAGTTCAAGGAGCTAACCTATAACGAATAGTTCCAAGAGAAAACAAATAGTTCAAAAAGCTAACTAGAAACAAATAGTTCAGAGAGCTAATGAGAATTTGCGCAAAATCGCAACGCGAAACGTACTAACTGTGAACACGATTTTACTAAGGTTCCCTTTCATGTCTTAGCATATTGGCATCCGCGCGGCCTGAATGGGCGACCGTTTTCGCTAAGCGACGTTAAAAAACCTTCTTTGTACATATTGTGCTTTTTTTGTTCAAAGGAATGTGTTATTTTTACCAGTATATGTATATCCAGTTGTGCCACTTAGCGGTTTATTAATGTGATGTAGACATACATAAGGTTGCTAACGCCTCTGCTGGTCGGGAGGTGATGAGTTCAAATCTGAGCTCGGGTAGGTACATTTGGATTTATTTAACTTACATTTACTAGCGATTTTTGGTAGTGGCTTAGAGTCTGGATCTGTGCCCGGTGTAGGGCAATAGGCTCACCATCTATTACGTGGGATGTAAATGTAACTGGTGAAAAATGTACTACAATCCTCTGCCTACCTCTTCGGGGATTACAGGCGTTATGTTACATTTTGACCATATATACCCGGTAGTAAAGTATAAACCTATTTGCCGACTTTATTACAAATCACATAAGAGACAAAGATCTTGCTAGTCATTTTATTTACTTACAATATAAGGATTTAATGTATTTTGTTAAGGAAAATAAAGTAGGCTTACCAGGACAGTGCCCGCCTATCTCATACGTCACAGAGACGGCATGTCCGTTAGGGTGGCCATGGATAGACATTTCGTAGGATTATAGTATGAACATTTAGTGTAAGAAACTGCTATATTATGTATTTGCGGGACTAATTAATTTTCACTCCTAAAAAAAGGTAATTAATTTAAGTTAAATGTCTTACATGAGTAATTAGGTGACCCAAAAATTTGACAATAATTCGGAGCCATACCTGAGTCGTTCTGAGGTCGTGACGTCAGGTTAGAAGTAGTACAATACTATCAGCACTGATTTCTCATGTCGGATGCCAGTGGTTACTTTGTACGTTTGCGTCAGCGTAATAAAATAATAATCTAGGGTTTTAAGCCAATTACAATAGAAACAAGAGACACATTTAAATTATTTCTTTCGGATTACAAACACTTTTTATAGACAAATTATTTACTGATAATTTTTAAAAAAGATTTTTTATTATACAGGTATTTATTATGTACTTTATCACCTGTCTGGTTGCCATAGCACAGGCTTTGTCTACTACGGGATCAAACGATTACGTTTCAGTTGTCTTAGAAAATTATTATACTTATTAACATTATACTTTCATAACATTAAATCTCCATTAATTTGGTGACATAAAATACAGAAGTTGTCTATATTATTTTAAAATAAATTTAAAGGTATATTAATTTTAGAATTTATATAATGATGACAAATTAAATTTTTGTTAGTTACTTCATATCTGGCGATAATTTTCATGTTACTTTAACTATGAATGAAAAATAACAGAAAAAATTTGTTTAATTGTTTAATTTGTAAATTTAGTTACTACAAAACTTTTTAGTAACCTCATGTAAAGATATATACGAATCTTTTTATAATTACGGTTTTTATCATGTATCTCTTTGATAAAAGATAAAATAGTTTGTGCTGACATGGCTCTGGGTTTATCAATCTGATTTGGACATCATTACCTCGTTTCGTAAGAGCTATTTCTATTTACACCATCATATTTAATTAATGTCATTTCGTATATTTGTGCTATGGTTATCAGGTCATTGTATCTTACTGGATTAGGTATTCTTAATTTGAAAAAAATTAATTAAACAATTAGGGAATATGAAGAATTTTCATTGGCAATTAAATTGTCCATCGAGATTTTCTAAGAACTCTGTTTTCATAAAACAATACGTATAAAAAACAATTGAAAAATGATAAAAACTATTTTGTTACCTATTAAGTTACGCCAACTATAATATTATTTTTGGTTTATAAAGTTAATAATATTAGTAATGAGTTTAATACCAATATTTAATAAAAATAGATTAAAAATGATTATTGTGTGGTTGGTCACAGCTGGCTGGTTAGATGATAATTACGCGGTTTAATGACTGGTAGCGAAGCATAAAAATCCATAATTTCCTTTCGCAGCTGGCCACCCTACATCCGGTCAAACAGGTTGCTGTACGGTCCTTGGCCGGCGCGTAGGGATGTAGACACTGGTCGATATTACGAATTAAATTTTCCTTTCACTTTTTAGACCAATTAGGTATCTAAAGGAAATCTGAATGTGTCATTTATGAAAACACTGCTCAGTTATAAATTTAATTTGGTTTCGGAATCCTAGGGATGGTATAGTTTGTACAATTGTTTTACATAAGAATTACATTATCAATATTGAAGCTTGATTGCAGTGATAGCCTAGTGGTTAAGAATTCAGCCTCTCATCCGGGGTTGCTGGATTCAAATTCATGGTGCGCACCTTTTTACAAAAGTGCGTTTTAAGTTTAAATATCACTTGCTAACTGTGAAGCAGAACATCCTGAGGAAACCTGCACACTTTAGAATTTACAAAAAAAAAAACTTCTAAGGTGAGCGAAGTCTGGCAACCCGCACTTGGCCAGCGTGGTAGACTATGGCCTTAACCCTCTCAATATGAGAGAGACCCATATTCCATCAGTGGAATGACAAATGGGTCTATTATTATTTATTTTATTTTATTGAAGCTTAGATTGTTCTACATAAAAATTTCATTATTAACATTGAAACTTAATTTTGGTTTGGGATGACATTTGTTTATAATTTATATTATTAAAAACATTTTGAACTGTAGAAATGTTGCAACAAAGTTGGAAATAAAAAAGCAGTGAAGTAATGGACAAGTGTACATTATTACGCAAAACACGGAACTATGATATCGACAGTTTGCGTACAGGCTGCGCGCGCGCCAGTATACCGCGGCGCAGGTAGAAAGGTGCACGTTTTATGTGTATGAAACAATTCAAAATTCGAATCACAAACGCCAGCGCAATTCACTTTTACTTTTTCCGATTATGTAACCGATGCGACTGTTTTTTGTCTGTGCTGATAGTCTTATAAAGTTAATAGTTCTTTTTTAATTTGTGTATTTTTTTTTAAGTTCGTAACGAACGCACGCTTACGGTACAAACAAAAATTCAAGGTCTGTTACAAAGCTGTGAAGTGCGATAAATATAATTATAATTTCTGCATGCAATATAAATTAAAGTGGGAAAAGTGGTTTAATTATATCGTGTGTGAAATAGTTTTTTTTATATCGGTTAATTAACTGGAGTAATCACCAAATATGGCAGTGACCGGTAATTGAATACAGGTAAGATAATTTTACAATTTTTTGATAATATTTATAAAATCGACTTTAAAAATTCTGAGTGATAGCTCGGGGTTTGGATTTTTGCCTGTTGTATGGCAACATGCACTCCCCGTATTCCATGGAATTTTTGAAAAGTCGTAGTACCGTATTCCTCTGCCTACCCTTTTGGATAAATGTAGGCATGAGTCATGTTAATCAATATATACTTAAGACTACAATTGCTGATCGAAAGCATAACTAACTGCACTGATTTCAGATGGTAAAATTATTTTATTAACTAGTACTTTTAAACGTGTCTAATCGCAATTGTTAAGAAATATTTCCCACAGTTGTAGGTTTTGTACAAACCAAGGTTCTTCCAGTGAGGAGATTGCAAAATCGAATCCCATATTATATTTTAAACTGACAATATGAATAGGAACAAAGTAATTGTAATATGCGATTCCAATTAACAATGTTATCTTTTCTATCTATAGCACAAAAATTAATTTCGGTCACAACAGACAATAATTAACCACATTAACAATTTATTAACCACACATTATCATTATATTCATTTTACAATAAAAAATGTGATTACGGGCTAAAGTCATACGTGTCGAATAATAAGAAAAACGGTTGCTTTCGAAATAACTTCAG
This sequence comes from Parelbella macleannani, assembly GCA_018245755.1. Lineage (NCBI taxonomy): Eukaryota > Metazoa > Arthropoda > Insecta > Lepidoptera > Hesperiidae > Parelbella > Parelbella macleannani. The sequence goes on from DWEE01002382.1 coordinate 6,877, forward strand.
GTAATTATACGTGAATTGCTTTCGTAAAATCACATTATGGGGAGTGAGAAGTTTTCGAAACCAATGAGCATGTATGAAGAGGGTGATAAATACTGAAAAAGTTAGGTTTGAAAGATAGGTAGGTATTTGGCACTCGGTGTTCTTTAATCTAGTGTGATGAGATAATCAGCATCATTATCACCATCAGCCTAAGTCCACAGCTGGAAGTACAAGTCCCCTGAAGGGCTTATGTCGTCATTCCCGCGCTGGGAATACCGGTTGGGGATCGTAGGACACGGCTTCTCGCACGGTCTACCCAGCTGCCGGTCGCCGGCCTGTGCTGTGGAGCATATAATAATAATAAAAATCCTTGTTATACTAATTAGGAATTACTAACAATATCTGAAAAGACCGCTTGATTACCGCTTAATCTCAACATAAAAATTTTCATAATATTCTCTAAGGCGTGAGAAATTTCCTCACCCACACTTGGCTAGCGTGGCCTACAGCCACGGCGGCCACTACCGCCACTATTGGATACAGCCTTAATCCTTGGGATTCAAGAAACAGCCCGTATCCAGTCGTGAAAAGATAAAAAGCTTACTGACGATGATTTAAAAGTAAAATCGTTTAAGTGACATTTTGAAATAAAAGATTTCAACGTCGTCCAATCTGAAATTATTTCGTCGCTACTTATGCTTTGATTGGTCATGGATTCGATGTGTTTGTTCAACAAACATCACAGTGCCCTTCACGTGCTGGTTACCAGAAGGTTGCACGCTGGCCGTTAGAGGGTCCATGAATTATGAATTTCACATACATGTTTCCGAACGCTCTAAACTTCCAATGAAAATAATATTTCATTTGCATAATTTACTTTAACTGAATGTTATCTTTCGCTTCTGGAAAGTTCTAACGATATTTCACGCGAATATTTTCATGAATTGTTTTTGTGGCTTTACCAATTTGTTCTTTTTAATTATTCTATGTAAATTTCTTCAGAGTTAAACGGTTTTTTTGTATTGTTTATGATTCAGTATGTTTTGATATTATTGTTTCAAAATGAGATATGTGTAAAGATCTCGTGATTTAACAGTAGTTAGTATTGCTGTTAGATGTGTGACTGTCCTTTTAGAAGGACAATACTATATATTTTGTTGAGTCAAGAGAATCAAGAGTAGCCAAATAGGGAACAGTTATCATAAACAGCATCCGATGTCTACGCGGGTGGAATCGAACTACCAATCGCCAACTTAGCAATCCGTCAGCCATCACTGGACCAATAGACCAGTTCTAAGCAAAATTCTGCTATATAATAAAGTAACAACTGACGTTGTTAGCTAATATTATAATTAGCTACACGCAATCGTTAGAAACTCCAATCATATGTCTTGCACAATACATACGTACCAATAGCAATTCGACCGAAACCTACATAATGTTCAGCGTTTAGTTGTTACTTATTCCACTAATTAAACATAGCACATCTGATAACACGGTATAATGAATAACAAAGTTATAAAATTATAAACCGTTTATTAAACACGATGTTTACACTCACTGAAAACAATTATATTTACAAGATTAAATCACGTGCCGGCTTAACTTACATACATACGTATGAAGACGTACGTACGTACTCATGAAGAAGAATTTCTCTTAGTTCCTAAAGTAATAAGAGTAAGTAATAATAATAAATTTTATTCGCAAAAAATTAATAACATATAGGCAAACAATTCTAACAATAATAACACAGACAGAGAACTTTCATAAATAATAATTATTTTTAGTTAGTGTATTAATAATATGTCAGTGAAGCCGGTACATAGTTTAATCAGATTAGACGGTCACGAAAATTTTAAAAGTAAAAATAAACTTTCACTAATTCGACGGTGCAGCGAGTACAAGCCCAGCTTTGGTACCTAAATTGGCTGTAATAATTCTGTAATTAATTCGTATACTTTAGATGTCAAATACGGTAGCGTATCGGTAGAAGGTATTATACATAGGTCGCTCTCCGACCAGGTTGTCGCATGATTAAATAAATGGACAAGGCAGGGCAGGATGTAGAGAATATGGAGAATGGTGAAATAGAGAGGCGCCGATTAGGGGAGATCCATGTCCAATAGCACCCTTGAAGGGCTGGTGAACTGACGGTATACAAGTATAATGTTACCCTAAATTGTATGGTATTGTATTGTTTTTTCTTCGCCGCTGTTCTTCCGGTTTCCACCGAAGATTTCAAATTAAATTACTTTGGTAACAATAGGTTTTTGTTACCTTCAGTTTATCTCAATTCACTTGTTTCCTTACCCATTTGTTGTTGACAACATTGCATAATATATTTAAAGTTACGTAACACCACGCTTTTAAACCCCGAAGGGGTAGGCAGAGGAGTGTATCACGTTTCACCAGATACGTTTACCTGTTTATTAGCACGATCTATTAGATTAGCGTCTGGCCGCGATTTCGTCTGATGGGAAATTATGATGAATTCTTGGAATAATATTTCATAGTCGCCTGGAATGTGTCCAATAACAATTAGAAGTGTTGCCTGAATATTCGCGAAAAGACTATGCGCTGTACAATCTTCATACATGTCGGTAAACCATTGTCTACGCTTGTTACTTTACATCGTCAAGGCTCGTTAGCCGCGGTTGCTGTAACTGTGCTGATTTGTGACACCGCTGTGACACGAAGTGTGACATACTAACATGGACTTGCAGTACAGTTTGACACTTTTTGTTCTTTCGCGCAACGCATGGGTTGAAATGGGTCGGGGATTAAATTATTTTGATTGGTTCAGATATTTATATAGTTTTGCATTGAGGATGTCAGATTTTTAATTGATTATTTATTATTATTACTTTTTTTTATTTTTTTTATTTATCAAATCTCAACAAATCTCGAATTTTTAAATCCAACACTAAGTATGATTGAAGGGATGCTGATTAACATGGAGTGCCTTATGGATTTTGTCTCCATATTCTTCAAATCGTTGCCGAACAATGTGATTAGCATTTTTTGCACGTATAAACAGAGTTAACGATCGTATTCCGTCAGTGCCGCAACAGAGAAAATCCTATCAATTTCGAAACTGATCTGCTGCCTTTAATTATTAAACAATTGAAACGCTCGTGGAGGTGATGCCGTATTAGATTGCAAATAAAATTTTAATTAATATTGCGGACTGTTGGCAAATGGTTTTACCTTAAACCACCCTGGGTGATCTGATATTGGGCAAGTACTAGGGATAAATTTTCATAAGCTTCGTACCGAATTTCGAAAATGTTTCGTGGTCATAATTTGGCACACAATTTGTTGGAGTCTTTAGCGATTGTTAGGAATTTCCGGAACATTCCAGAACATTCACATTCGCTTATGAAGATATAATAAGGTGCGGCGCACACTATATGACAATACGAGGTTGTGAGAATCGGAACGATTGCGCGCGCGCACCCCGCCTTTCTATATCTGTGACGTCACGACACAGCCTTCGCGACACCGCGCGAACCTTTCAAACATGGCGCTAATGTGCCATTATTACCGGCCTCAGGATTGATTCTGTTACATTATGTAACCTGTATTGTTAATGTTACGCAATTATTTTATAATACTTAAACATTAATCTATACTACGACAGTGTGTTATGGTATCCTTGTATGTATTAGATATGCCAGTTGACTTTCAGTACTGGAAATCTTATTTTTGTTTTCAACATTAGAACATTAATGATTTCAATTTATTTAAAGTCTAGCTGAAGTACATGTATTTCTTGGAGATGTAGCGATAGACAAAAGAAACATAGGTAGTAATGAAGTTACATCTATGTATATTAACAACAGGTTGTCTGGGTTTCTAAGTAATCGCGTTAAAACCGTCACAAACATTCGTTGATAAGTCTATTGTATATGATAAGTGATATTTACAGTTATCTTTATTGGACGCTTCAGTGATATGAGTGAAGTGTATTAATTCATTAGCGAATTCGGGTTAATAGTTTTCGAACGAATAGGTTTTTTAAATTACAAATTGTAATAGAACGAATAGATTTATAATACAATACAATTATTCTTTATTGTACACCAAGTATGTAACGAAAGGGACACAGTATCAATTTATTTTTTAATTTACGCAATATAATTTGTTTTTTAAACGTATAAATCAGAACTTGTATTTCCGTTCTATTTTTAAATTAAGTTTGTTTTCTAAAATTTTTAAAACCTGTAACCCAATTGTGCTGAGTGCTAACCCAACAACCTATTCTAAAAAGCCTACTTTAATAAAACATTCTCTCAATTTTCTACTAGTCTATTGAGCCCTTCTCATTCTGACAGAAGACCAGTATCCTATAGTGAAATAATGAAAAGGGTTGAAGATGATGGTAATTATATTATAATAGAAACGTAATGTGCGCAAAAGACAATGTTCAAATTTAGACTACAGGTAAAGTCTATGTCTAAGCTCTAGAATGTAGGAAAAACCCAGGTTAACGTGCAATAGGAAGACGTTTATGGAGTGTATGGTGTGTTTTTGATTTCATATAGGAGTATTGGCTGGAAGAATATTTTTTTTAAAGCACACTCGATTCTTATCCTTAAGCAAATATTGAAAGAGATCGGTTGAGAAGTTTTAGCACATCAATCTTAAACAGTATCCGTACATGTATAGTTTTATTTCACAAAGCGGTAAAATTTCCACATGTGGATACATTCATCGTGTTAATACTACAATATGGCTTACCCTCTTTCTGTTAAGTCCGGTCTTATTAGAAATTAGAGAGAAGTAATGATTCGTTTCTAGAGAGGACTGTTTAAACTCATTTGTTAT
>DWEE01002383.1:0-11684 GCA_018245755.1 Parelbella macleannani
TAATTGTACCTGTTCACTGTTCAGCTTCGCATTTAGGTGTATTGAAATATTATATTGAATCGAGATTTCTTTTATTCATTCATTGATTACAGTTTGAGATATTTTACCTATAAAAACACTTCGAATAAAAATGAAATGTTCGCGATCTGTATTGGTAATCGTCATTACAATAGATCTTTACTTCATCCAAAAAGTATTTATATTTTTTTGCAGCACGGAATGCAATCAAAATCTTTATTTACGACTTATTTAAAAGGAACAGAGTTACATATATTAAGCTATTTTGTCTTTTAATTCGAAAACAATCTAACAACTGAATGAAACCTATTAAATATACAATCACAGTTCTGGACATACTCGTATATGTAGATATATCGACCTATAATGTAAAATCATAGCGAAAAGACAAACAAAAAAATTTAGATAAAACTAAACTCAACTGGTGACGCAAATTACATACATCTATTTTTTCAAACTTTGTAAAAAATATCGTTTATACGTCTCACCTAGCCTACAGCGATGGCACAAATACATATAACATAAATATTTACATTCTTAATGACTACCGTACTTTTTAATAAAATGAGTAAAACGTAGTTAACAGAAATAAATTAAATACCAATACAACAAATAAAAATAACGGTATGAATAAATTTGCGAAAAAACACTGTGTTCCGGATACATACAAGTTAAGTATCAATTTGGAATCACTGGATATATTTTTCAATATTTAAATAAATGCAAACTTCTTTCAAACAAAACGCTATATTGCCAATAAAATTGTTTATCCACTATCAAAAACCTTATATATTTAAACCTCGGCAATAGGATTACACACGCACACACAAACACACAGACACACAGGTAGACACACACACAGAAACACAGGTAGACACTCACACAGACACCAGGTATACACAATCACAGACACACAAGTAGACACACACACACGCACTTTGGATCAAAAAAGATTGTAAAACTGTACCTGAATGTCGGAATAAATTTATGTATTATCAAATGTATTTCAATTTTGTATCAAAAATGACTACAGTAATCATTTCATCTCATCTCAATAGTCGTCTAAGGTATGCTACAATTATAATGAACTCTACACTCTACAACTTCTTAAATATTGCATTTTAAACAAAGTTAGAACGTAAAATTTATGAAAAAATTAGGAATCCATTGTAAGATCAACAGTATTAATAGCATATGGGCATGACATCAGAATTAGCATGTGAATCCGATAATATTCATCAAATATGACGATCCATTTCTGCGCGATAAATGTCCTGTTCACTATCATAGATAAATAAAACATTGAGGGGTAAATTGAAATGCCACACAAACACATGTATGCCTCATAAATTGCTGCCTTGCGGTAGGAATATGCACTAGTCACTCTTCCTTAATAAAATCTTGATATGAGCACGGAAAGCTTCACACGGAGAATTTCAAGGCAGTATTTTAAGACTGAACCCTTTTAATTAGTCACTCATCTAGTCAGTTAACATAATGTATTCCATTTATACACTTTATTAAAGGACGGGGCGCGATGGCGTTCATTGGGGGAGGTCCATGTTTAGCAGTGGACTGAGATAGGCTGATGATGATGATGATGACGCATTAGATTATTTTCATACTAATAGAGATAGGGATTAGATATTGTAATTAATTTACGAACTGCTTTAACTTGAGGCAAATAATTAAACCGCGCGGTCTGATATGATTTGAAGGGAACTTGATAAAAAAGTAACTGTACGTTAGTCATAAGAAATGAGTTCTCTGTAAACTTTCTTTGTCACTTCTTTAGGTTACAATAGTATCTTCATGGATATCTTTTGTAACGGCTAGTTAAATGTTATATAATGTCCCTCAGTTATCAGTTAAATCGAAGTCCGTTCGAGAACGATACAAACATATATAAAAAGAAACAAAAGTTCTTTACAATATTGATTTATTATTCTTAATTAAATAAAAGTATGTACATCTACATTTACTGTAAATTTAAATTAAGACATTTTTATGACTTTAATAACTTCAGAATTCAACAAAAAACATGTTTTCGCTTGTAATAGAGTCATTTCAAACCTGTCTATGAGCATCGATATAATACTTTAATATGTTAATCACTAAAACCGGGAAATGCAGAATTGTTTTAAAATTTAGTCATACATGTATTAATAAACATTATATGTATGTACATATCTTTCCTCTGTCACACCTAAATTAAATTTAGTTATTAGCTGTTGGTTTTTCTGTAAATCAAACTGCTATTCGTTTGAATCGAGCTTAGGAGAAGTGACATGACTCAATTAACTCTTTGAGGGCGGCTATGACAGTCATTTATTTTCTTCTACGGAATAGTTCCTTCATTCGGCGTTCAAAGTGTTAACATAGAGTCGTATTGTACTTTATGTCTATAAATATTATTCATGAATATAGTCTTAAGGTTATTCGATGTGAAATTTAATATAATCTAGTCATGTATTAATACGAGTCGCGATGGATTATGAACACACATTAGTGTATTTGTTTAGTTATAGATGTATTCTGTATTGTTGAATACATTACGCAAACATTATTTTTAAATTTTAATATCAGTATTCATATAAGCGTCTGAGCACCACGATTCGATATCGACAGACAGCATTGCTGATTGCTGATTAATGATTGCTGAAAATGAATACATATTCTGTTTTACACAGGTTACTTGTCTCCGCCACCCTTTTCTAATACTTATTACATGGATTTGTTTATTAATACATATATGTATGTAATTGAATACTGTCATGTAATTGAATACTCATATCGAAATATTTTATTAATTGCAAAAGGCATAAATTCGGGTATGGAACCTTCCTCTTCTTGTAACCATATTAGCAATATAAAATTATACTTACTTTAAATATTTATATAAATAAATGTAAATGACTGTAGGCATTTCATTATACATATGTGTAAATGAACCATCACAATTGTAATTATATGTAATACTATATGTATTCTCTACATTAACCTTTTGTACTTTTATCTGATAGCATTCCAATAAATTGAAAATGGCAAGCTTATATATTTAATTTTTTAAACATTACATTTTATATTTAATTTTTAGACATTTTCAATACAATGAAAAATAATTTTCCAGTTTATAAAACGATTCCTAAAATTGTAAGGTTCAAATTATAATATTCGAAAATTATTGTTGTTTAAATGTTATTCGATGTATGTAAATGTTTTATTAAAATATGTTGTATATAATAAGTGTATAATTATATGAGAAATACTGAATGTTACATGGAATATTAGATTATGTGTATAATGAATGTATATATCATAGAGATGTGTATAATATGACAGTTTCATAAAATGTGAACAAATACTCATTTTAATAAAACGATTCAATCGTAAATGTCTTTTTCATTCATTACTTCACAATATTTAGTGTCTAATTTGACTGTCTGTATATTTTCCCAATTCCCACGTTATACCGAATCGCGGTAACGTATAAATTATTTTTTTTACGAATCAGATTAATAAACCAGCAAGGTCATTCTGCCTTCAAAATTGCCTTTAATCTCCTTTGTTATCAACAACAAATTTATCTTTCCCCTCAATCAATTTTAATAACAAAATAGGGAAGAGATATTGAGTCAAATGGAGTGAAATTAAACTATGGAACAATATTTTTTTTTGTAGAATGAATGATGTCATTGTCATCGTCGTCAGCCTATTTCAGTCCACTACTGAACATAGGCCTGCCCCAAGGAGCGCTGAATGATGGGGTACCAATAATAAACGCAGCATTCTGAAGTATACTTCAACAATACATATTTGTTATAAATTCAGGATGCACATTCATGATGAAGAATTACATTGGAATAACTTGTATTCCGATATGCTGACCATATCTCTAAGAAAATATTCCCTCAGTTTAATATATCTTCATACTTAGGCTATTTTCTAGCTCCTTACTTGTTACAGCATAAGTGGCTCTTCACAAAGAAATGTGCCTGAATAAAGTATCCCTTTGTGCATAGCATCAGCCACGCTCGACTTAAATGAAATTTTAATACAAAGCCCGTGCATAAGACACACGCTGTTTATAAAGACAAAAGATTGAGAAAATTAAAATTTTAAAACAGTTTCTCCTACTTTACTGAGAACTTACTCTACTATGGAATGAACACTGTCCAATAACAAGAAAATATACTGTAAGACTATTTTTATAGCGACCTTATTCAAGCTTTACGAAAATTTAAGATCACGCAAGGAGTAACGCGAAAAGGTCGTAAGCGCCGTGCAGAACGCGTGACTTACGCGTTTGATGAATCAAATCCCCCTAATACATTTATATATTCGTATCTACATATATTTATACATAACTTATTTATATTTTAAACAAGTTTTGAATTCACATATACAGAAATACGTTCAATTTCTTAACGATTACAGCAAATTGTTAAATTGTAGGTAACTTAATGTTCCGATTGACGGTTTATTCACATATCCGAGTTTTATTACGTTGGAAATTTTCCGTCGTTCTTGAATTTTCGGGAACCGGCGAGAGTAATGACGGGCATTTTGAAATAGGGGTTGAATTCACAGGGAAATTCTTAAATGTAACAGCTCGTGAGGAATTATATTTTAGCTGTATTGTTTTATTTATGTTTGTATTTCTTAATTTTTTTATTTTATTTTTATTTAGCGTTAGGCAGATAGTACGTGACGTGTATATGCAAGGTACCGAATAAACTTCTCAATCCAACTCAAGATAGTATTAAAATTTTAACTATTTTTATTCCTTCATAATGTACTTATATACTTCTTCACGTGTGAACTGAATACAGAAACAGCCTTAAATGAAACCACCAAAACTTTTGTCGATAGTTATATATCGCCATAATTTTTATTTTCTTTCTTTCTTTCCTTATGGGGATGTAGTACACCCATCTGCCTACCCCTTCGCGGATTACAGGCGTGATGTTACGTTTCTTTCTTTCTTCTCACTTCTCTTCCATAACATTGTCATCATAATCTCTTCTATTTTATCAATCCATTGCTAGATAGGGGTCCTCTCTCAAAACGGCCAAGGACACATAATTATATACTGATCTTTAATTATAGTCAAAACTAGAACTGAATATTAGCTCATCCATCTAGTCTTAGTCTCTAGTCGTATTACCCAATAACAAAGTAAATATTTGTATTTAAACGTAACATCACGAGTGTGATCGCCGAAGGGGTAGGCAGGAGAGTGTAGTTCACTGCCACGTTTCACCAATTACGATTAATGCCCATGGAATAGGTGGTAAGCCTATTGTCATATTTGTATTTATTCAGTCCTTAAAAAGACATTCGGTAAATACATACCGCAACGTACAGTTTACACAATTCGCAATCATGATCGTGAGTTTTAAAAGCTTTTCAAATATGAGCTTTTATAAATGTGAAAAATTTTCCCCGCATTCGTAGAACTTACTTTACTGCTCATGAATATTTGTGGCTTCGACAATATATCGCTGGAACACACGTAAATGAACGTTCGTTTTATATCGGTAACTTCTAGATCGTTGAAATCAAAATGTGAATAAAATTTTAGCGTTTACGAATTTGTTCTTTAAACAGCACGTGCAACAAATTCTTATTTTTTATATTTTCTGTCATATAAAAATATATACTAAACACAAATTAACATGAAAATATTATGTCTACGAAATTGTCCTTTAGAGGGTGCGTAGTGTCCCTCGCTTGTCCCTTTAATGTTTCGCTGCTCTTCAAGCTATTCGAAATATATTGAAATGGACCAAACAGTTGTGAGATATTCAAATATAAATACCAATTATTTATTTTAAATAGATTTATGGCATATAAATATAAACGACAAACTCCCAAACGTAAACATATATTAAGAAAATAGAAAACTATTTATATGCTTAAAATCAGTATTTTAGTTGTTGAATATTCCCATTGTCATTCTCATCATGTGCGAAAAGGACGAGAAAACATGATAATAATAACAATCTCAATCCAAGTATTTGAATAAAAAGACTATATAGTAATATATTTACGAACTTTGTTACACAGTTGCGAACATTATTGTAAAGTTACTTTGTAAGCAATTTTACCGCATCGGCTTAGCTGTAGACCTACACACAAGCGAACTGCTTTGAACAAATTTCTCAAATTAATAGTAGTTACGTTACGCTTCAATGATGATAGATATTTGTAGATTCGCCGATGTATCGCTGGATATTTGCCAAGCGCAAATCCACGTTCGTTTCCAATCAGTAACTCCACAACGTCTATCGTAGGCAAATCGCAGAAAGGAGGGAGGTAATCGGTATTCTGATAAGCGCGATGCAGTAATTCATATAATTATTTTTGTTTTAGTGTTAATATTATATTTTCACAAGGAACCCGTATGAGTTAGACAGAAAGCACCTAGTGCCAAATATCTCCTAATGACCGCTCTTATAAAACATCATGACGATAAAGAAGGGAATGAATAGGGACACAAAAATGAAAGTCAATCGATCCTGCAATTCCATGTCATTTGTCAACTTCGCGGAACCGCTTCACGGCGTGACATAATAATCCCATTGGTATAAACGTGACGGGTTTTTTAAGGCGATGCTAATGGTATACAATCCCCCTAAAACGTTTGTATTCCCTGTCGGGAATTTATTGAATAAAATTGAAACTTCTGGTTAAATTTTACGTCGAATGCTCAATATTTATTTAGTGATTATTTCAGTATTTTAACAAGATAGGACTCAAAATATCCTTGTTTGTGAATAAGTATAAATGTATTCAGCTCTTTAAAAAGGAGGTTTTTATAATAGAAAATATTAAATTCAATAGCAAATTAAAGTCTATCTCGCTTATATCAACCTCTATATTAATGGAATCTGATAATAAGCGCACAATGGTTCATGATATTGAAAAAACTGTTTGTATTAAAACCAGAATATACATAGTTCTATATAAGTTGATAAAAAAATCAAAGACTAAACACTTCTCATAGTCTAATAAGACTTTTCTCATATTCTCACATCTACTTTTGGTGACTACAGATGTAGCTGGCTACGCTGGAACTGTTTACGCTGTGACTACGCCGTAACCATCTACGCCATAGTATATTACTGCGTAGCCGTCAACGTTCATGTCGTATTAGCCGTAGATTTACAATCCAATCGGCTACGCCGAAATTCGGGATTCGTAGCACAATTTCATCACATTATAAGGCGTACTGTACAGAGATAGCATATTTATATTGTACATATGTATGTTGAACATATTGTACCAATATGTACGGAAATTGTATAAATAAGTACAGAATAAAACTGAGTTTTCAAAATAAGTTACGGCTTTGTAACGCTTCATAGATGTTTTTTGATCTTCAGAGATATTATGTTCTATTCAAATAGTGAAGACTAAGTGGTCAAGAAACAACATTCGCCAATATTACAAAGACAAAAATTGTTTCATCGCACCCAACAATATAAAACTAAAATAACTTACTTGAGAACCCTGTAAGTAAAAATCTGATATGATTTTCATTACATTTATATAAACGACATTAACAATGCTACTGAATTAATTTATTTATATAAAATGTAACGTTACAATAAAATGACGAAGGTCTACAGAACTTCAAAGCAATTTCATATCGACAGAGCTCTATCGTAGATAAATATCTGAAACACATAGAGAGATACTGTGCCGGCCTTTATATTCCTCGATTGCTATTTCTTACGGATTCATATTGTCCATTGTGCAATGAAGCATAGAAACTTGAAATGTTCTTTGTGTGGTATGCATTTACTTTGCGTATTTGTGTGGTATGTATTATGTAAACGTTATACAAATGTTATGCATATTCTTAAATGATATACATAGAATAAATATATATCGCAAAAAACATAAGCTAACACCTTAATCCCTGAAAGGGAAGGCAGAGGAGTGTAGTACACGCCCATGTTTTTCCAGTTACGTTTACGTAGCCCCATGGTATAAAACACCAAACAACAGAAAGTTTTACACGTAAACGTTAGTTTATTAAGCAAGTTCGTCGTACTCATACTATAAAAACGCGTAGCTCTCTTTTAATAATGAAAATGGATATTTCAAATATTGCGCACGCATACTTAAGTGATATAATTTTTAATATAAATGGAAACAGAAAAGTGGCGCTTTTCTCCGTACCATAATAAAATAAACTCAAATATTTATACATTGTAATCGCACTGCGTAGATTAGGCCCTGTCTTTGAAATATGCGGGCGAAGTACCTGATTATTTCACGCGAAGATACGTAGCGTTAAACATAATATATATGTTCTAAGTACATATCATGACTGGAAAAATATGTGTATTTTCCAATATAATCAATTCTAACTAAAACGCTAACCAAAATATGTAATCTTTAACATAAAATACCACGTGATAACGAAAACGGGATTTCGCTTTCAATTTACAAGCTGTAAGCTTTTAAGCTTCAGCTATGCTGTTATTCCGAGATTAGAAATATTGTGTGGCGTTAAATTTAGAAACAGAAATGAGCATTTACAAAGAGCTGTGTAGAGACATGGCTGCGTGATTAGTCTCTGTCACGGAAACATGTCGGCGCTCAAACTGCTTGTGTCGCATTTACGGGATGTTTCTGAGCGTCAAATACATTACCGTTGCGTATTTAAACATTTTCGCTATCCCTTCTTTTTATATTCACTGTAAATCAAGTACAGATGCGTAGAGATTAAAAGTTCGTATTCGTATCCATATCATATCTAGTGGTATTGCGTGCGTGTGCGTGTGTGTCTAAAATTTCTATATTTAAATACAGAAATATCAAACGTTATGTTTTAAGAAACTGCGTCGCTAAATTTCCCAGTAGCGTCGTTAACGACGAAAATGTACTGTAAGGTTTTGCGTGTACTTGACTATCCTTCAATGACGTCAGTAGTTCGATAGCGACGTAAGCAATGTTAAGTCATTTTCCAAAAGATATATTCGTTCCATTAACGAATCGTTACCACGATAGAAGATCGGACGGCTATCCGTAGACTGATAACTGATAACTCTGCCTACGCGCTCATTTCAGTGACCTATTCGAAGCTTCGTATTTTCGTTAAACACATATATCTGTGAAGCCTTATAAATGAGACAAACTAATTATCATAATTTTATTATAATTATGAAGTATTGAATAAATTTAGTATCAAAACCAATTCATCGCCTATTCCATTGGACTTAAACGTAACTGGTGAAACTTGGGAGTGCAGTGCACTTCTCTGCCTACCCCTTCCGAGATTACAAGCGTGATGTTACTAGTATCAAACCAAATTTATTGCTTGACGACTTTTATTCATATATCCAATTTTATTATTCTTACTGAATATATATATTATTCTTCTTTGCGTTACTTATGAATGCATCCACAGAACGAACTTTTGGAAGTCCTTAGTGCGTAACGAGCAAATTTCCTAATGGTATCAGAAGATATATGTAGTAGACAGGCTGTAACTGATCATGAATATAAGGAAGATATACATAGAATCGGTATTGTTTTGTTTGAAACAAATCCTATGTCTCACGGTTATAATTGAAATCTTCGAAGGGACCGAGTTAATTAAGTTAAAGCTTCAACCCGACCGGGCTAACCGAGGGATCGTGTTATACATAATTTTATCTGCTTTATTCACGTAGTTACGATTTATTACCATGTATAATACTAATGTATAATCTTCGGCTACACATGTATTGTTTTAATACATCCGGAATCGAATTGGAATTGTTGTTGGAATATTATTAATTTGGCTTATTTGTCTGCTGTATCCCTTGGTTTGTAAACTATTATTTATAACAGTATTTCTCTCATTTTCGTGTCATAGTTTCAGAAACATTAAAATAAAAAAGTATGTATATAAGTATATATTTATAATAAGATTACATGTAGTTTTTCAGCTGTCTGGTTACGATAACACAGGCCTATGGCCTATGTTAGGTTCAAACAGCCTTATGTGGAGATGTACCAAGATATTTAGTATCGCACATTCTCTAAAGAGTTTCTGTCAATAATACCCACGCTCAGTATGCGAGTTGGCGATCGCAGGGCACGGTTTCTCACACCGCCTACGTTACTGCTCGAAGACAGCCAGTGGCACAAAATGTGAAATCCTTCACGATTTTGCTTGTCATCTATCTATATAATCTGCTTGGTAATGTTCTAATTTTATTATATTTACTGCATAAGCGAGTACGGTACATATTTATTATTATTTTTTTCTTTTTTCTTTTCATTATTTATAAGAAAGGTTGTTTCTCAAATCAAATACACTTTTATATATTCCTCTACATTGGACTATTTCCAGTAAATCAATAAAAATAAAGTTATTTATTGCGAAATTGCTTATATTCATCTGTTATTTCATAAGTTGATGTTAACTTCTAAAATCTAATTAGTATTATTAATTAGTAGTCGCATTACTTTGTAATAGTTAATTTATTAAGTATATTAAAATACAATATATAATGATTTCTTACGTATTTATTGGTCTACTTTTCACACCTCTTCGTATACTAAAAGACGCAACTAAGTTCTTCCGACCATATGTTTCTTCACTAACGAAATCTTTTATTTTTACTTAACTCAAACTTTCGTAGCTCGCCCACGACTAAAAGGGTCTATCCACATTGTTTCCATCTACAGCCTCGGTCGTATTCAAGGTCACTCTTACATATATCATACTATCCAATTCCTACATCTGATGTAATCCTGATAGTCCTAATAGATAAAAATTGATTTTTTAAATATAAATAATAATTGAATAGAATGTATACCTTCTTGTAAAAAAGATATTGCTTCAATATACAGGTATAAGTATTCTATCTGTCGTAGTTCTGTTAATGACAGCTGTCTATGACAACTTCGTTGGTCAAATAATTGCGAGCGCGACTGCTGATGGCCCAGTGTAAGGAATTGACTCACCACCTAGACTAGTGGGACATTAACTTAACGGGTGAAACGTGGGTATGTACTACACTCCTCGGGCTATCCTTTGGAGATTACGGGCTATAATACTACGTTTTTTTATATTACATAATGTTTATTAATTAATAGTAACCCACGTGTCTGTAGTTTAAAAACGAGGAACGTTTATCCAATCACTATTAGTATATCGTACCAGGATATTCGAGCGAAACCTGAGCAGAGCATATAGCGAGAGCAAACAGACCTTGAGTGTGACGGGCGTGCGGGCGAGTGTGTCGAGCGACCCTTAATGAACGAAATCCGCGACTGAGCGAGTGGGCGGAGATTGACTGTCTCCATTAGCCAGCACTTATGACATCCCAAATGACGTTCCGCGACTGTTTGGGAATGGCGCCATTCAAAATCGTAATCTCAAAACTTTATTAATGAAGCTTTACAGTCTTAATTACACCATTTAAGATCAATGTAAGGCAAGAATGGTGAAGCATCAACATTTGGTTTGCTATATTCAAAGTAAAAATATGTGGGTACATAAGTGTTATTATCAACTATATGATAGCAGGAATATAGTTATTACATTTGTTTTAAAATAGATATTTTTCTGATAAGTTGTTTCTTCGACGTAGTGAGACAGAGAGTCATATGTATAGGTAATATCAGACAAATATTTTGGCTTAAGCCATACATAATAT
>DWEE01002384.1:0-11684 GCA_018245755.1 Parelbella macleannani
GACAGATTGAACCGATTGTTAGTCAGTGTGGAATGAAATGTAAGCATACTATTTGTTCATTAGTCAGTATCCCGGAATACAGAGTCGAGGGTAGTTGGTTCGATTCTCATATAAATATTTGTGCAATAAGCCCGATTTTGATCTGTTTGGATCCGGAAATCAATGTATGTGCGTAAACTGGCATATTTCTGACTGAACTCTGGCAGTGTGTCATGACCATCTGCAATTTTGTCCTAACAATAGATTAATCTCACTATGGGCAAGTAGAATAACACAGCCTTCCTTTTTTGCAAACGGTGAAGCTGTTTGATGCAGCTGAATAAATAATAATTTGAAAACGTTTAGGATCAGCAAAATATGTTATAGTGGTAATGTTTCACCAGGTCACACCCGAAGTAGCAGAGAGCAGTTAATGCCAAATACCTATATAAAACTGACGCGCTCCATTTACGTTCAGTATCATTAATTATAATGATTTAATACAAGCTGCTTTATATGTATTTAGAGAGAACACAGCCTTTGCAACTTAGGATGTACAGACTGTACGTATTCACGGTATCTATATATTGGTTCGTTGTGATTTTGCGTATATCCTAAGCAATATTTGTTTACCATGATACAGTAACGCTAAAACTGAAAGTCCCAATGTAATATCAAAAACCAAAATATTCACATTTATCCTTTGGTAACAGATGTGTAAATGTCGCATCTAAATGCGAATTTAATTACAACAATAGCCCTATTCTGTTACAGGATATGCACAATTAGATCTGCATCTCCGTCACTTAGAGTAAGGCAGCATTAATGGCGCGGATACGAATAACGCTGCAGTTAATACGTCCTCGTCATATTTACGTTCCGTTAAATAAACAACAAGTAAAAACTGAATTTATGTTTTATATCGCGCTAAAGTTATATACCTAGTTAAAAGAAAAATATTCAATACACTACATACACCTTGCACAAGATATTTAATATAGTTTAATATAGTAAGTAAGTATTAATTCTCGTATATCGTGTATAATGGTGTATACCTTCACGGCACCGTACTGCACGGCTACACCGCCCCACTTCCCACAAAATATACACATTCAACAATATAAAATTTACACTTATATACCCACCACTACCAAGAGCTGCTCGATTCTAAAACGAAGCATCCTTATTGACTTTACATTGTTTGTTTGGAACATATATGTACTACACACTGTTATAGTGGTTACGAATCAATGTACTGCTAACATTATTGAAAGAGCGTAACTGCCCCTTTCAACCTTCGTAGTTGTCATGCCTATATGCCAATTTCCTTCCAACAATAGACTAATCCGGCTGCAGGAAGAGCATAATTAAATTGGCTTCTTCGTTGCGCAGTAACGCTTTATCTAGATCGGGCTAGCCTAAATAGTGCCGTTGCCTTAAGTAATTGTGTTCTAGATCGTCTAGATTTAGTGTTCAGGGTAAACACGATGGTGTAACATTTTGTGATGCGATGTTCACTTATTTTATTCATGTATTGTTACTATGTTTTAAAGTTTTTAGCCAAGTTTATTGATGAAGATCGAGTTGAGTAGCGTGTTATTGGAGAGACTAGCAGTGAACGGAAATATGCTGATGATGACGCGTTTTAGCGTACAGTTTAGACTCCTTCCTTCTTCCCAGGCTTTACCTACGGACACTTCGCGTGTTACTACAGTGTAGTAATAAATTCCTGTACATGTGTGAGTATTCATTATTTCGCATATAGACTGCTTACATTGTGACGGTATAACATTTACATTTTAATAATATCTACATAACGGACCTTAATTTTGATCTCATGTTCCGTGTCATAAGTCATAAAGATGCCACGTAGAGTCTAGCAATTGTCATACCAAAAAACTCGAAAGTTATACAAATTCCTACAGGCTTCTTATCCCGATAATCTTTCCACATTTTTAAGCATATATACATACAGCTTTGTAAGGTACTCCAAAACGAGCCAAGACACCAACACAACACACTCCGACAATAGACGATAAATATAAATGTAGTAACGGTATGAGACTAGTTCTTGCTCGCGACTGTTCTGCTACTTGCCAGTCGTAAACTGACTTTTTGTAACTGTTAACATTGTATCAGCCGAGATTAATGTCTACATGTTTTTAATATAAACGCAGACTCGTTTTGCGATATATTCTAAGGTAAGAAGTTTCACGTTCTTTCAACTGCAGGGGGAATGTGGAGAACATAATAGAAATAAAATTCATCACGATTCCCGTAATAGCGAAACAAAGATATAAAAATCTGAAGCCAGCAACGGATGTCCAAATTTATAACCCATTTTTGTATGATGTAGAGTCAGAGAGAGTCGATCCTGTTATTCTCTGAACGATTCACCGGAATGATAAGCATGGTGTTAAACGGCTCCTCAAACAGCCACATTAATATGATAACCCAACTTTCAAAGCAAAACATGCACACAAACTACACACAACACAAGAAAAACGAAATGACGTTTATTACCCAAATATCAATATTGAATACTTACTTCGACTTTCATAAATTATTCAAACACATTGTACTTTACTATTCACATCGATATATATTCCATAACGATTTTTTTTATAGCATACACTAGCAATTCGATGTTACCGGTCTCCTGGTAAGTGATCAGCGTCATAATAACAGTAATTTATACATTTATATTTGTTTATTTAATGTGATTCAGTGTCTAAAATGCATTTCCAATAACTCGAACGAAAGTGTAAAAGTACAGTCGGATACTATTTAATCAATTTGCGTGGCTGGCTCGCTGCCAGATCAGTCGGCGCAAAATGCCAACTTGGTGAACAGTTCCATATATGCGTGGGAAATGCTTTTTATCATTGAAATCGAATCGAATCGTCTCATACACGTACATATAAAGAAGGAATCCTTCTTGCGATCCATCTCAATATATTGAGGTACGGTTAGCATAAACGGTAGGTATTAAGTCACAGGGTTGTTCATTGCAATATTGATTATAGGCTGTAAAAGGAAAATCAACTACGAGACTCATTATCAAACGTGTTTATGGTTAATTGTAATTAGTTTTAAATGTTGACATACGTACAATAAGGTCACTATTTGATCAATTTACTGCACTGGCTCGAAGCCAAGCCGCTTGGCGCAAAATGCCATGTTTGTGAACAGTCCCGTATTACGTGTGGGAAATAGTTGTTATCACTTAAAACATGTTCGTTGCAAAGTCTTTCTACTCTCAATCAAAAGCGCTCGTGTTATAAAGTGGCCGGTACACTGTGTGAATTAATGAGGAATAAGGTATTACCATTTAGTTGAGGCCGTTTTGTATGTACATGCGGTGAAGAAAAGAGGTATGAAGTTATGGCGGTTATTACTGTAGCCTGTATACGTTGTAGATCAGCTTTTTAATCACGTAGTGGAAAAGTAGGTAGTTTATAATTAATTTATAATAAAAGTAGGCAGGTAATTTTGAAATGGATATTGAGGTACCTCTAATCTATAAAAATGTTTAAGTGTACCAAGGAAAAAATTATTTGCTATTAAGAGTCCAAATGTCAAAAAAAAAAACTTTTGGGAAATTTTGTACGACCCGCGGGTTACCTTAAATTCATATATAAAAAGTAATTAATGATTCTGTAACTCGTAAAATAGTACAAAAAGTATTTATTCAATTTGCAACCCTGGCTTAGTGCCAAGCAGCCTGGCGTAAATTGCCAAGTTGGAGCATCGAGAACGAACAATTCCTTATATGTGTGGGAAATAATAATTATCACTCTCAATCTATGCAACGTTCACGGCTACAAAGTCAAGAATTATCCCCAAAGTAAACTAGATCACTTAACGAAACAATAAAGTAATCACTTATATGACAACAATACACGCCTTATATTTTCATTGTTACGAAACTGTTTACGGAGCACGCCACTCCTTTGTTCGTACGTTAAAAACACATACAAGTATAAAACTAAAATCAATGCCAAACCCCTACGCGTATCTCGCCTGAAATCCGCTGACTCGATGCTGCACCACATCACACAATATCTGCATGCACTGCAGTCACGTATTAAGCGTGTAACGGAAGTGCTTACGTTGTTTCCGTGACGCTATCGCCTAATGTGACGTTGATGCGGGCAATATTTTCCCAGTCTTGTGTAATGCATCATAGATGGCGTTAATTACAGTTATAAATATACGTAAATGAATATTCAAGTCTATTTCATTTGCAAATACAATTTTTTTTAACCTAACGAAACGCTTAAAACGTAATGATTATGAAAATTTAAAACCGTCGTGGTTCAAATGACCAGAACACTTGTTATGTGAAACCATGTCATAACAAGTACATATTTATTAAAATAACATTTAATCAATAATTACAGATAATTTAATGACTACGTCGTCGTCATATGTTTTAAACAGAAATAGATTCATTCCGCGTCATTTCTTACGATTGATCCAGCGACTATTTTTCCTTGTAGACTATCTACATTGATTAGGAAAAATGTATAACACCTATTTTTATACGCCCACTGCTATCATAAGTACTTTGTGAGTTTCAATGTGATTATTCTTTAGTAAACGGTCCATTGGTTATTGACAAAGGTACTGATTGCTAGCTAGATACTGAATGGTTTAGAGCCTATTACTAGCTATAGGGGTTAAAGTCATCTGCTTGGACTACCAGCATCATAATAATTTCATCGAATTACAGTTTCAGGACGTATTATTTTTCTTACGGTTTATTTCCATAAGGTTCCTGGTATATGACTACTGATGGCGGAACGTGGTGCACAAATAACAGACGAGTATCTTAAAACTGCTTCTCCCAGCAGTAGGAACGACTTATTCAGCAGGAAAATCACGATATAACTTCCCCAGGAACAATAGATAAGACTACACTTTTTAAACAAGTGAGCTTTCACTTTTGAGCCTTTGAGGCAGAACTCCAACGCTGAATGGCTTGGCTCAAAGTGAGCTGCCTATGTATAAAGATGAATTGACGCGGAGCCTCGTCCCACCGGTAGCCTAGATGCAGCTTGCTTTGCTAGCTAGTTACATGGCATTTTTAATTATGCCTTACATATATGTATATACGACCAGTGCGGCTTTCGACCCTTTTATCATTCCACTGTGGGGATATACTATCGGGTCTCCTCTCATATTTAGACGGTTAAGGCCATAGTCGGTCACGATGCCCAAGTGCGGGTTGGCAGACTTCACACGCCCTAGGGAGTGTAATAAACACATGTTCTTAATCATTCAATATTTCCATATTCTATTTTTGTATGGAAAAGTTTTATTTTTAAGACCGACAAGCGACCGCGAATTTCTTGTATAGGTACTTATGTTTTGGGGACTCATTTATACTTTCAATTTTCTTTGTATTTTTAGCAGTTCTTTTACACTAACGTACGCGTAATTACAGCATCATGTTATTTTATTTAGAAAATATTCACTTCAATTATATTGTTGCATAACTATGTACTTTAATAAAATAGACACCAACGTTGTAAGAAACCTTTACAGGAAACCTCACTTAGTCCACACGTGAATCACGATGATTCATGCGTTCTCGCTTCAATGACAGTTATCTCTAAATCTTTTGTATAAATAACTTCACTTAAATAAATCAACACAATATTTTAATATAACATGTAATAGTTACAGTTTGTATATAAGGAAATTGGACATGGATATGTAGATGATACCTTAAAAAATGTGTCGGACACTCTTTTTCCAAAATGCAAATATATAATTGACGATAAACAAAGAAAAAATTCAGAATTGCGGACACTCAAATGTTGGATACGCAAATAAATTGTTCAATTTACATGACATATTATGTGTACGTCATTTATAAATCTCTCTTAGAAATCAAGTTACTCATTAATGCTAGCCATATAGAAATCAACTACGTACATCCTGAGATTAAAGAGCAGAGGCGGGCAGGCGGACAGACAAACTTTATTTTATAACAGGTAAATGACTGGAAAACGACTTTAAGGTTTAGTTGCAAATACATTTGGCCTACAGCTAATTTAAATACTTCACTTTTGTTCATCATGAATATTACATCTGGGAATATTAAGTTATTTTACAGTTACATAGATTTATACACATTCCTACCTATGGGTAAAGACATAGGTAAAAATATGTCTAAATCGCAAAGGAGTCCGAATGCTAAATGATAAATTAATAAATTTTGAAAATTTTTAATGACATGATGACGAATTATGAACGTCATTAATGATAAATAATTGAGGTACATGAAATATTCTTAGCTCTACGGTTGGCCGGTTTCATTTGTATGAAGCGCTAGCATATGCTAGGAACTTTTTTGGAAATTTTTGAACGTGAGTCCAAACTCCGTTCAGGTTGAAATTAACATGTCTTAAAGCAGACAAACCCTCTCAATATGAGAGGAGACCCATATTCCGACAGTGGAATGACAAATGGGTCGATTATTATTATTTTATATGAAAGCAGACAATCCTTTCATGTCGTTCCGAAACACGGGACAATTTGCATGCTGTTAATGCTTTTTGAAACCAGTACACCATCTTCGACCATCGAGGTTTGACAGAGAAATGTCATACACTTTTTCAATCCGTCTGTTAAATTTTATGTCCCATCACAGGTTAGGCCGATATGCGGACTCTGAGCTACTACAAAAAAATTTAAGCTAGAATTATCCGATAGTACCCGCCCTCCAAACGAACCCCAGATCTCTTGATCAGCAGTCGCGCTTGCAACGACTAGAACCACTAGACCAACAGAGCTGGCAAAATAATGTGATTTCTATTTGAGTAAATTTGTAATTTCAAGTAACTACCAAAATTGTTAGTTATTCTTTCTATTATTATTTACGCATCAAAGTGCATACATGAGTCGCGAATCAGGAATGTAGGTCAGATGCGCTGC
This sequence comes from Parelbella macleannani, assembly GCA_018245755.1. Classification (NCBI taxonomy): domain Eukaryota; kingdom Metazoa; phylum Arthropoda; class Insecta; order Lepidoptera; family Hesperiidae; genus Parelbella; species Parelbella macleannani. The sequence goes on from DWEE01002384.1 coordinate 6,925, forward strand.
GGGACGTGACCCGCCCACTTGTGACGTTTCTTTGTTATCTGCGCGACAGAATGTACGGATATGGAGATGGGATTTTAATTTTTGTTTACATTAGATTTTTTATTTGTTATTACAATTTATAAGAATAAAATGTTCTAAATAGATCGTTAGTCTTAATCGACTATTGGCCGTTCTAATTATCGGGTCTAAAAACAAATGACGTATTACAATAAATCTCTTTACACTAACATTTCCTGTGTGAGAAATGCCTATAACAAGTATGCAACGCCAAGAGTTGTAAACATTATCTAAATATATCCTGCAATGTTCGCAGTTGAGCAACCTAAAATCCTCTGATTGAGTGATTTACTTCTAAAACTCTGACTTTATGTCAAACGGACTGTCAAGATTGATTCGAAATAAATGACCCCTGGAAGCCAAATCTGCTGTTTAAAAATAAAAAATACATCAGGCGTAAATTTCCCTGAATGTAGAGGAGTGTAATAGGTACTTCCGCTTTTGACTGCTTATGTTATACGTCGCATGTAACAGGATCGCGTCTTACACCGGGCGTAACTGGAGACTCCCTGCTAATACTACATTAAAATTACATTTAAACAAGTGTATTTTAATGCTATATATATACAAAGAAAGCGAGCCGGGCGCGATCTCGCATCTGAGCTGACCTACATCTGCGACATGTACCTATGTTGTATGAATTTTGCAACCCAAATAACTTGGTCACTTATATTCTTATGAAAGTTGCAACGGGCTTCGCGCCGTGACGCTTAGTAGACTGCGACCTTTGTTAGCCTACCTCAGATACTACTGAAATCTCATTTTCCGTCAGCCAGATAAGACCCCATATATGAAGACTACGTTGTATGCACATACATACATCCATCGAAAGAGCTACGGCCAGGAGTGGCGCCCATTAGCGGAGCGGATTAGTGCTAGGATTTACTTAAAACATAGGTTGTCAAAAACAAATGGAGTGAGTCTGCAACCAACTCCATGGAAATAATATCGGTGATTGATTAAAAAGAACTGGTAGCTAGTCCTGCAATCTCGTGTCAAATACCACCTACCCTTAAAAAAATGGAAATGGGGCTGTAGGAACTATAACGCAAACGATATATCGTATGCAATTTCATAGTACAAATCCTTAACACCAACGAAATCAATACAATACAATACTTCTTATGACAAAGACAATTCACGAATTAGAATTGTTATACTCACATGAATATAAATGAATGAAGCATTAATATTAAACATTTATACTATATCATAGGCAATTAATCTCCAAGAGCATTGTCCACCATTACCTGGCCATAATCAGACTTCAAACAGTAAATGTAATTTACGTCATTTTTAATTGTATAAGTACTATAATATATGATTCATTATAATAACAATGTAATCGTTCGACCGCAACAGCTGTTTTTATTTCAATGATTGACACTAGAAAGTCTATGTATTGAGTTATATTTCGACGTTTTGCGTTTATCATATAATTAACTACAATTCTGTTTCTTACAATAACTCAGAGCTAGAACTACAGTAATAAAAAATATAGGTTTAAAATTATATTTTTATCTTGAATTATTTCTGTAGCCCCGCGTTCCCTATAAAATGGTTGCCATGGGTGCGCATAAATACAAAGCAAATACAAAACACAGAACGAGACTTAACAGCTAGTTGTGTTCATTGCAAGTCTACCCGGTCGGTAATCGAACCCGGAACCCCCTGTAGTGCTAAATGGGTAGTTAAACGTTTCCGTACAAGACAAATTGTTTCTTCTAGCCTTCTTGTGATTAGGTACTTGATAAATATATATACATACATGTATTAGTATGTAATAGGGCTGGTTTGATAAGACAAATAAGTGATAGCTGGTGCTAGTGTTGCCACGACACCTTCATACCTATCAGTTTAAAACGTAACATCACGCCTGTAATCCCCGAAGGGGTAGGCAGAGGGGTGTATTAATTACACCCCCAAGTTTCACCAGTTACGTTTAAGTCCCATGGAATAGGTGGTGAACCTATTGTCATACACCGGGCACTGATCCAGACTCTGAGTCACTGTTGGGATATAAATTGCCCATAAGCAATCTTGGGGTCTGAAAATATGTTTATACAGTTTTGAAGAGTATATTGTGCATTAACAAATATCGCTGGAGATTTATTATTTGTTATATTATCACGCCAGGTCTGTTTAGGAGTTAAGCAGATAGCACCATGCTAAATACCTGTATCCTCACAGACCTAACTTGTTTTTACATTCATCAGTCTCTGCTTACACACACGCCGGTATCGACAACTAATTCCTCCACTATCCAGAATCTGATCAACACAGTTCAGATCGCCGAGTTTTGGATATCGGAGATTCATTATGACCATGCATAGAGCGTGTTATGTTGGGGGAGAATTGAAAGGCGTTAGGCATGCCCATCGCTACTTTATATTCATAACACGTTAGCGGGTTCGACCCCGGCGCATGTAGGCCGCGACACGGATCAGCATCCATCCGTTTTTATTGATTCTTATTATTGTCTTATTGTTTATTTATGTGTTTCTATTGTTTATATTACTCTGTTGTTAATAAAAAGTAGATCTAGCCGAGTGGTGGTTTGTTTGTACTGGTCAGTGTAGGCGATGGTGAAAATTTTTTTAGACATCTAATTATCTTACATAACTTCACGCCTATGTTTCCTTGAAGTGGAAGGTGGTGTTGTGTAGTGCATTTCCGTGATTTAGCAGTTATGTTAAACGTCCCACCATGAAATATCGGGAGAGTTACATCGAGTGCAAACTAAATTCCGTTCCACTACTAACAATTTTAAGTTATAATAACCCAAGAATATTTTGTTGTAACTCCTAGTTAGATGCCTAATCGCGCCCAGGTCTTCTCGACCTGTAGATCAGCTATCGCGCTTGCAACCACTCGACCGAGGCGGTCAATTATCTTAACTTTTCTAATTTTGTGTGTATTATTCGATATCTAAGTAAAAATGCATTAAATTTACAAAGTTTAGAATTGCAAGAGAGCAAAACCCTCTTGATTTTCATACACACATATACACATACGTGTGCACACTATCATACTACACACACATGCATAGTATACGTGCACAGTTTTGCATATCGCTGATAGCAGACCACGTGACCGCCAGTTACACAATTCGAGTGATAACGGACTGTTTGCTGTCTACCACAACTTGATGTAACCGTGAGACTGTCGTATACATGTACCTATGTCGGTATATCGCTTCATGCATGTCACTCCGACCACTATTACGTAGCTCGTATTGTCATACTTAAGCGATTTATGTAATATTTCATTTGTTATTATGTTTAATATTGTATTCACGTGACGGCGTTCACGGGATAGGCAGACCGGAGTCGAATCTAGGACTGGATTTCTCTACCCTTATAAAGATGATGTTTTTTCGACATTATGTATTTGTCATCATATTATACGTATTATGTATAGCTTATATATATTTCGTCATCAATTGTTTGTTTTCATATTAATTTACAGCCGACATAACCAGATACCATTTTTGATTATAAAAGTCGTAGGGTTAGTTTTTGGTTTCTTTTAAATTGAAATATATTAATCAATCACTCCATACGCTATATTAAATAGCGCAATTAAATAGAGCGCTATATAAAATCAATCATTACACTAAAAAGATAAATGGATTTAGATTATCTATTGTTATTAGACTAATTATCTATTAATATTATTATTAGACTATCGACAGGTACTCTTACAATTAGTGCAGAACTAATACAATGTCCGGACTCGTAGGGAAGACATTGTCCATACGTCTGCATACATCATAGGTATCGCTCTTTTGCGACTAGGGTGTCATATCACAAAAACACTATCTTTCAGAAAACAGTTTAGAAAGTTTGAAATCAAAATTATTCTATTACTATTATAACAGTTATATATCATAGAATACTTAGTCAATAAGTCATATAATATTATGATAGTCATAGAATAATTGTGATTTCAAACTTTCTAAACTGTTTTCTGAAAGAGAGTGTTTTTGAGATGTCGCACTCTAGTCGCCAATAGCGATATTGGACATACGTTTGGATACTTTATATATCCTACCTTGTGACCTAATTGAGAATAACTAGAAGCTACCAACAAGAAGTAACATGCATCTAGTGAGTTGTTTTGTCGCGACATGTTATTAGTTTGTAATCTCATAAGTCTGAGTAAACACTTCTTAGGGTACACGAAGTAATGAAGTACGATAATTGGTTTTTTCGTACGCTAGTGATTAGTAAGCGCTAGTAAGAACCTAAAGGGTTGTAGCTGTTATTTTCGTATTTAACACACACACACACACACAAACTATCAGCCCGTCATCGTCCACTGCTGGACATAGGCCTCTCCAATGGCACGCCACTGTGCTCGATTTTCATATTTACTGAAATGCTATGTTGGTTTAGCTATATGTCATGTATCTTCGAAATGTCTTATCAAAAAAAGACCAAGCCAAACCTGATATATAATAATAACAATATATTTTATTATACATCGTACAGAAGAAATATTAACGAGACAAACAGGTACAGGGCAATACAATTGGCCGGCCTTATTGGCCGGTCTTATTGCTAATAAGCAATTAATTCCAGAGAACCAACTTCGTAGGAGATAAAGGTATTGGGACAGATATATATGACCTTTATTAATGATGACAAGTTGACTTCAAAGGTCTGATTAGTATTTTTTTTATTGTTGACAATTTTACACAC
>DWEE01002385.1:0-11683 GCA_018245755.1 Parelbella macleannani
GTTTTGATGGGTAGCAAGTGTGGCAAACACTCGTATGAATAAACTTTTGGTTATAATCATGAGTCACGTGGCATGCTTGTTTTGACATCATTACATAAAAATGAACATCATTAAACGGAGTGCAGCTGAAAAAAGTGTGACGTATTACTGCGTTCGTTCGCCGATACAGATAGCTCAATGCGTGTGATGATCGGTACAGGCGGCGCGGGCGCGGCCGGGCCGTCGACCCGTAATCAACTGTAAAGGTAACTGTAATCAAACATTTAATTTGTACTGTCTTTGTGTGGACGTGCACGTCCGATATTGAGCAATCGCCAAATAATAGATAATATTACTTCTTACGGTATTCATACCTACAGATTCCGTGTCTATGCGCATATTTCAAAGCGATGTTTTCGCTTTTCGTCTGTTTAAAACTTCTATCTATTGCGTACATATTATAATTGATTACCTACACCAAAATTGCTATAAGCAAACGTGTTTGTACCTGGTTTTTTGTTGAACATGCGATGCGTTAAACATTAAATCTTTAATCGTACAACATAAAATACATCATCAGCTCCAACTAGAGACTCGAAATGATTTTTTAGCTATCTCCATATTAAAGAGCTTATTTAAGATCGAGAAACTTCATTTATTTTCTAATTTTTTAGATTTTATCAATTTCCATCTGTCTATTTTATATAAATTGGATATTTAATAGGTTCGTTATAATATAACGTGTATTGAATAATCGGCAATGATTTGTAGGTAGTGGTGAAAGCGAAAGAAGTATCTATGCAATAATAAAGAAATTTTTAATTTTTACACAAACTTTCTTTGCAATAAAATTAGGCTCTTTAATTTTGAACATTCGTAAAAATGTATAAATTTTATTTTCACGTAATTATTATTAACTAAAATTATATGATACTATAAATGGTAGTATACAATATCAGTTCCATGAAAAAAAAAGTTTATTTATGTGAAATATATAAATAAAAACACATATAAAAGTATTAATTTTTATAATATATGCTTATATTTATATGATAAAGTGCCAAAATATACTTTGACAACCATTTTTAAAAGTGGCCCCGGATAACCCACGTACGATTTTATACTCCATTGAAAAGTGCCTATTTAACGCGGGAAAATTGCAGAATGTAGCTTGTTCAATATTACATTTAAAACGGTTTTGAAGTTAACCGATTAAAATGCGCCCTTCGCTAACCAATACGGAACACTTTTGTGAACTTAATAAAAATACCGGTAAAACTTGGTGTTGACGTTATCTGCAGCGGATATAATATGTGAACTGAGTACGTAACTGCTGCTGATAGCCAGATCATCGGCCTTAAGAGTTGAACAGTAGTAAAGTTCTTTGTATTCCCAAAAATTATGTAAAAAAGTAGAAAAATTTTGTCGTATAGCTTGGCATGTATTTAATTCATGGATTATTTTTTAATACCATCACGACAGGTCCTCTTTAATTAACCAGAGGGCACCAAGAACCAAATAATCCGCACAGACCCACGCGCCGCTTATGAATTCATCACTGTTCATATCCTCGTGGTGATTTCGAAGACTTCTGACCATTTGGACATGACCGATGACTTTTGGTTTCCCTCGGCACTTACATTTATCACCATTTACATTGATCAACATCATGTAAAATTGATTAATAGAGGTGTATGAAATAGTCCGGCCGATTTCGGCCATGGCGTCTGCTTTATCCCCGATTCCGTTGACGTGCACTCAGACGTGACGTCCACTTGTGGCTTATATAGCCAATCTTCTTCGTGTAGATCCTCGCACACTGCGGGTATATGAGCTCATTGTTAACAGAATTATAAATGATATCTGCAGGTGGACGGGATTTTAAATAGGCGCGCTTGGCATCCTTCTCGAAGCGCCTCTGAGTCTCAAAATCGGAGACTCGCCTCTTAATGAGGGCTCTCCAGTGCGTCCGGCTGGTAGCCTGCTGCTCCTAATTTGAAGTCGCTAGAGCGCACTTCTCCATGCGACGCTTCAGCGCGCAATAAAAGTAACTCATTTATAATATAATTATTAAGGAGTGTATATTTTCAATGAAACATAATTGTATTACCTGATTGCTTACTACAAAGTTTTTCATTACTTTATTCTATATAATAAGCAGGCTTCAGAGCTTTTCCAGAAATCAGGAAATCTATTATTGCAATAAAGCGCTTCGTAGCAATGAGGAAGATGCACAATAATGCAACCAGTTTGGAACAAAACTGCTTAATTGAGAGGCTTTCATATAACTCTATAATGGCAGGAAATAAGGGGTTGTTTGAAGAAAACTATATAAAATAAGTTTATGATGTACAAAGTAATAATTAATTGTATTAAGTAAATTATTTGTATTGTACAAAGAAAACCGTTATTTTTCGACTGTATTTGAAATTATCTTTTTATATAATATCTTAATCGACGACTACATTGATGTTGAAAACTGAAATAATCTGCAAATACCGCATTACTTCTATTTCCTTCCTAATATTATAATTAAACGTGATAACTTGTACATAAGATAATTATATTATGATTTACATATATATAAAATGTACATATAACTAAATCACCTGAATCAATCAGCGACTAGCAGATTGCGTTGTTCCTGGTGCTTTAGCTATTATGCTGGTGAAAGGAAATGCATTATGAATTTTAAAGTGAAGTTGTAGTCCACACTGCATCTCCTGATGCTATTGCAACAATGCGCTAACGGTCAGGCTATACGGGTTGTGCGAAAATATCATAGCTTAAGATTTTCTAAGCGGTTTTAATTATACGTTGTTATTAAATAACATAGCAGAACAATTATAAGAAGCAGTAAAACAACTTTACGAGTAGCTTTAATACCGTTACGCGGCATCTTGGTTTGGAGAAAACCGGCGGGTTTCAGCGTTAATGTGCATAAAACATGGTGTGGCAGTCAATAGTGCGAGAGTTATGGCCATGGAAAGTTGAAACTTCAATTGTTTTGTATGGTACTAGAAATCCAAAAGTCATGCACAGCTCAGCAATTTTGGCGTTTAGTGGCTTTTAGCTGTCGCGTGATTGTTTAGCGGTTTTTTTTCGTTGGTTTTCCTCGTAAGCGTCTGTTTCTAATCTAGGTAGTATTGCATGTTATATTTGAATCGCACGACTGTTTACTAATAATTTCTTCGTTTACACTATTTTAATAGTGGCTAAAGCACACATTTGAAAACTTTAACAAAATGTGCGAAACCTCAAAATGAGACATATGAAGATTTGTTGTAAGCAGTAGTAACTTTTTATATCTCCTTCTATTCTCATAAACTTTTAAGCTCTTGTTCAAATGGAGAAGCTCAACAAAGCGTCTTAACTCACGATGGTAAATTTAATCCCCGTATTTTGCACTCCCTGTAAGCGTATGAGCCATTACGCTATTTGAATAGGACTATTTACATAATCAGATCGCGTAAAGTTCGAGCACATCGCCAACGGCAGATTGTATTAAGATTACTTCGACTGTAAATGGTAGTGCGTATTGATTTCGGCGTACAATTTGTATTATTGTCGTTATAATTTTCAATACACTTATACGGGTGTCATTGAATATTATACGATTATAAAATCAATTTGCATTTTGAGTGCAAAGTAGGCTAATTCATTTCTCGTGTCTTATCTGAGTTTATATTAATGTTTTAATTTTATTGATATGTCAGTCTCTACTGGGTTTATCGCCTTTCCTTTTGCAATAAAATAAAGTGATTTTTGCAATAAATAAGATTTGAAACAACTTTTCAAAATTACAGCTTAGACCCTTTTTAAAAGTTGCTCAATTAAATTAATGTAAGGCATTATTAATGTCAAGCGTTTTATGTCAGAAGTGCAAAGTGAAAATAGCTTCAATTGAATGTAATACTTTCCATAGTCGAGTAAAGTGTACAATACACTTTAAGCAATGTCACAAATAGTAGAGCTCTTGACTGAGAACCCGCACGTGTTATATTGCATCTTGAAATACATATATTATGTAAAATAATAGGATGCTGGCTGACGGATAGTCAGAAGTCTCCAGAACCGGCGTCACTCGATGAAGAGAGTGATGCTCAGTACACTCTGCCTAACCCGTAAAGGAACTAGCGTGACGACATAATAATAGATATATGTATATAACTATATAAATACAGATTTTTTATGCATGTATTACTAACTATTGTTCAGTGAATATTTATGTTATTTGAATTTAATTGCAACATTACCACAAAACGTAGGTTAAAAAAATCTGTAAAGCAAGCAAACAATGAGGATTTGGTCATAGTGGTTTTTTGTATTAGGTCTGCCGTTCCGTGCGGTCGAGAGCAAACGTGTGTCTACTATGCGGAAAATTAGTATGAGGAACGGATATCTCGCTTTGTAACTATTATTCACACTCTGTTAAGGAATTATAAAACACTTATTTTTTTTAGATAACAATGGGTCTTTTCCAAGACGGTGTGAGATACAGTTTTGTTATATTCGTCCTATCTTTTTCTCGTTCCGCTACTCACTGGTGTTCTTTTAAGATGAGATAAAATAATGTCTTAGCCTGCCACTCTAGCCAAGTGCGGGTTGTCAGACTTTGTACGCCTTGAAGATCATTATGGTGAACACCGAGGTGTGCAGGTTTCCTTGCAATTGCTGGCTGCATTATAACGCTAACTGTGACTACACAGCCACAAACACATGTAGGGGCATAAGTATTGAGCGTAGTTTTGTGGGACAGTTCACTATGGGTCAGCGCTGACAAGGGTTTCTAAGGCGACTATAGACAAAATAGAATAAAATGGAATTGTCGAAGTAATAAAATAATCGTGAGTTTTGATATCTTTAATGGACACAATACATTTTAAATGAATATTGGATAGGTATTAGAAAGTTTTTAAATTTTTGATGAGTTCGCTTTTCTAATAATTACTGTTTTCATTCATTTATATATCATCGTAAAGTGATATATGTATCTATAAATGTAACATCATGCCTGTAACCCCGGTAGAGGTAGGCTGAGGTGTGTAGTATACTCCCACGTTTCACCAATTACATTTAAGTCCCATGAAACAGGTGATAAGCCGGAGCCGGACTATTAAGTTTTCGCTCTATATTTACTTTTAATCCCTATTTAAATCATAAACAGGCCTTAACAGTTTTATAATATTTATGAAATTAACATAACAACTTTTTAATTAAGCACAATGACATATTTACCTATGTAGAGTAGCAGTGAACTTCAAACAACACTTAATAGTGAGGTGCAATAAAGACACGCTATTGTCAGCCAGCAAAACGTATGAAGTGCAAGAAACAATCAAAGTACCGACGGTTTGCAGTAAATGGTCGACAGTCATCCGTTACAATTACTTACAATTACAGAACAAAGCTATGCCACGGGCGGCCGCGGCGCGTCAATTCAGAGAGATGACACGTTACATCGATACAATCGCTTCTCATCTAATTATGCGACGTCACAGCTTAGATAGCGCGCACAATGGAGGTGAGCAACCTCCGCTGCGCTATTGTCGCGTGCTGACATGTGGGAACACGCCTAGGGCTGGCTGACATTACGGGACACAGTGCATTCCTCACTTCTCCGTTGTCGTTTTTCCTCACTGCAACCTTAGCTGAAATCCTGAGTAATTTAAATATAATACTAGCTAGCTACTCAATGAGTATGATAGATGTTATGATTAAGATCGGTCACATATTCATTTGTTTTGCGTGCTATGGAACAGAAATGTATTGAAATTTTGGATTTCGTGATCGTATGTAGTATCGCTCTACTTATAAAATTCCAATAATTAAAGCTTCATAGATAATGTCCATTTTGTTGAACCTTATTTTGTATCATACTTGTACTATTTATCAAGTGTCAGTAAATTGTAGAAATCGATCTTTTCAATCATTATGTTTACTAGAGCTCGTATATAAACAAACATGTCTGTAGACAGCCCTAAAAGGTTAGCCTCTATGGACGTTACCCGTAGAGCGACTAATTATTATTGAAGAACGTTTGAGTTTTTTATACGCTACGTACCGTTTTTACACCAATTCACGGTGAAAACTTAAACATTGGTGTAAGCGTATTTCTTACGTTTAAACGCATTGCATATATGTATTTAGTTCTTTTGAATAGTTATGCAAAATTTATGTGAGAGCTTAGCCAGAAGAACAGATAATAATATTGATAAAGGTGCTTTATACACATATGGTGTACTTTTGATATTAAAACTATTGACGTTTAACATATCTAAAGTATAAATATTAATGAGCGTAAAAAATACAAGTTATTAGCGTATTATGACGATAATGCTATAAACATTAAAGTTGCTATGAATAGTAATAAAACTTTATTGTCGAATTAATTGCAGTCGTACAATAACATCTCTTGTTTTTACTACATATGTATATTTCTAATGAAAATCCGATTGAAATCTTTTAAGATTTTTCCATTATGTTTATAGGTTCGTTTTAAAAATACTTTAGTACCTATTATAAAATTATTAGTGACGCATATTAAAGCTACTTACTCTAAATAGAGGTAAATATAAGAATAGTTGATTCAAATAATTAGCTAATTTAATATAGAAAAATTTTAACCTCACGTACCTGGCCACTGGTGCCCAGCGACACTGGCTTAATGAAGATTATAAACCTTAATGTTATACCATTAGTCATATGATTCGTTTTAATAAATTTCACAAAAACATAGGTTTCTTGGAAAAGTATTGATTTAGTATGATCTGCTTACTTATGTCTATATTTTGAAGCTACAACAATATTCGCGGAGGTGTGTCATTGAGACATGAATACATTATAATTTGCAAATGGCAAGACGGGCGTGATGTATCTATCAGACAAATGATGATGTATCATCTATTAATAGACAATAATTCAATTAAAATTCTATTATAAGCGAATTATTGAATACACTATTCACTATTTAACGTGTCAATGATCATTATAATATAATGTGTTGATTTTACATACATTTATCGAAGCGTCAAATGCCAATAAAATACATGAGGGACGTAGAAACTAATAAAATGATTGAAAGTAAGTAACTTCGGGTTTTAGTCTCAGTTAATGCCTGTTCTTACCTGAAATGTTTTAATAATTATTTAAAACTAATATGCTTGTGTATTCGTATCTTTCCTTACAAGATTATTATCTTTAATGGTTATTTCTACCGCTATTGGGACTTATATTTATTATTGTTGCTTCCTATAATTAGCACTTAGAACAAAGTGATTATAAATATTAAGTACATAGAGGTTCATTTACACTGAAATACAATTTGAATGACAATGGCTTCACGATAGCGTTAATACTCTACCCAGGAACTCCACCCCAGCAATTATTAAAATATAGCCTTTCTATGTAATATATAGTTTACGTTTATTTCACATACTAAAATTTACATTAATACATTATATTGAATTTTTCTTTGTGTAAAGATAAAATATATGAAGAGGCTGATGAATGTAGAAGAATCACGTCATTCTCGTATCTAAAAGGATATCGATATTTGACTCTCGGTTCTTTCTGCCTGCTCCGCAAACATTATATTTTTTATTGTAACCTCATGTTCGTGTTTATAACAAAGTGTGCGTGATGTGGGCGTGAGGTGGTGTAAAATACGTGACATGAATACAATTAAGCTCACAGGAAGTGTTACACCAAATACACGGCGCGAGTTTCCTTGGGAACATTTCCTATTCGGAACTAATTGATTTATATTCGCTATGTAAAAACCATGTGTTACGTGTAAACTGGATAGCGCTAGAACACAATAGATCATATTTTCTATTCTAATTGCTCCATAAAACGCTGGCGAGCGCCGCTGAGTGCTCGCTGTAGATTTACTCTGTGGAGGAGGTCCGTGTGAAATGAGTGATGTAACCAATTTCGTAATTTAATTATTGAAGTGTTTTGTGACGATTTCGTAACAATCCCAGCCGTAGTAGGTGCTCGTAACTAGATTGAAATTTTTGAAAATATTTCACGTTTGAAAATCGAAAAATTCTTGTAATACGTACACACCATTGACAGACAGACGTGAGTTTTCAGAAAGATGGAAGAAAAATTATTATTCCGTACAATGTTAATTTCTGGATGTTTGATAAACGTAATAACGCCTATGATCCCTGAAGAGGTAGGCAGAGAAGTGTAGCACACTCCCACATTTCATCAGCTACGAGTACGTTTAAGTCTCATGGAATAGGTGATGAGCCTATTGCTATTGATGATAATTGTTATTAAAATAATGATACTAGTCTCCCAGAAAAATTATTTAGAGTAAGTTAAATAAAATAAACAAACTCTTTAATCTATAATAGCCTATATAAACATATCTAAAACAAGAAGAAAGTTTTGAAAATTATCTTTTAGCCGTCACTAATCAAATAATGACTGTGTTGTGATCAAAATTGTACATAGTTTCATAAATTCCTTACTTTAATTATTTATAAATTATTAAAAAACTTATTATATTATGTATAATAATAGCAAATAATTCCCTCTCCGCTATAATTGGATAGCCTTAGACATTCCTTAGAAACGCATAGCATCCCACACTGAATAATTACATAGAGTTAATAGACAAATAGTAGGAAACGATTGAGCGCGTGAATTAATGTGGCTGAAGATAATACAAAGTGATCATACCGACGCAGTCTCGTAACAAATTGTTAGTATTACCCGCGTTATGGGATCCGGCCGCATATCCAACCCTCGCTCACTCGTGGGGACACGTTAGTTCCCACAGAAAAAGTTACTCTGGGGAGAATGCTTTAGTAGGCAGGTAATTTACCATTTTTGTTTTTCGTTTTCAATTTCTATAAACGAATCCCTTAATTTCATTTTCATTCAATTGCAATTTCATGTAGGTATCATTTAACAGGTATTATTTGAATCATACAATTTTTCGCCTGAATTAAATTTTATCATCAAAATCAGTAAAAACATTTCTCTACATAAATTACTTTCAAAATCATTGCGTGATATTGGTCAAGAACATATGAATGGATAGATTTAACTGCTAACAATAAATGTACACAAAACAATGTGAGTCCACATGAAGCGATTTACAGGTTAAGCAATAGATTCCATGCACGTAGGACTCTTTCATTGAATACAAATGTATTCGCGCCTATGGACACTCGCTCGTCTGTGTTGCATCCGATTCATAGATACATATCTGATTCATTGCGTACATTCTTTCGTATTAATGTCTATTGCTTATAAGCGAAGCAACCGGTTTAATTTTGTTTGTTACGTTGCATTAGCACTGAACTATTACTACGTATTAGCACCTCACAGTGTATGCTTACGTAATCGAATCGAACATAACAATCAATAACAGTAGAAAATATCTAGAAATTATTCAACTCACGTGTCCGCTGTTCCGGTCTCGCTTCAATAAAATCCATGATATTTTCTGGGTAAACATTTTCAACCGTTAAGGTAGGTAGAAGCGTAATAGCCATCTATAGCAGCTTGTCAAGATTGACAGACAGTTGTGTTCATAGACATCTGATACACTGAACAAGTACTTATCTATTTCGTGGCTGTCACTTTGGCCTCTCACTTTCATTGGACAAAAACATGTACTCTGTTATAAACAATAATAGTAAAAGCAGAACCTGTCTGTGTACGCACTTCCGCGTTGGGAACTCTTTTAACTGTATTTAACGGGAACTTCGACATAATTGCATGAACTTGCTTCGGCACAGTTAGCCGTGGCTATTCATGTACGGTGTGCACTCAGAAATTCACACTAGCTAATAGGCTAACAATAGTTCACGAAAATGTGTGCGTCACGAAACTTAAGATCGACTTATAATCAAAACGAATGTTAAATGATATTGTTGTAGGTGTAGTCTCATCCCTTTGTGTCAATATAGAATGCGAAAAGGGATAACGAGATTTAAAGTTCAGTGTAAAAATATTTGAATGTTCTCATTCAGTATTTATGAAAAGCAGGTTATTCCATTGTCTGGAATACCATTGAGATGGTAAATATACCTTCAACAAGAAATTAAATATAAACTCTGAGACGTGTGAAGTTTGCTAAGCCCTACATAGATTATGATCATCGCCTTCCCATTCTTAGAGGAGACCCGCTTCCTAAAACAAAGCGGTAATAGGTTGATGATAGCGATCTAATTACAATACAATAAATATCTAAAAAAACTGGATATATCTATGGCTACATAATATGTCTTAGAAAGCATAACAAAAAATCGTTAAGAATTTTTAAGTTGTCTTAATTGGCCAATGTAAAAAACGTTTACATTATTATTACATTATTATATCAGGTACCTTAGGGGGTAGGATGGGAGCACCGAAAGAAAAATATATCTATCCTTACAGACCAGACGTGCTTCCACATTCATCACTCTCATCAAACATGTGAGTTGGTTTTGTACAAGCTAATAACGACAGGAAAATTTATAATTTTTTTTCTAGTATTCGTTTTTCACACACAACAAAGGGTGTCCATAAACCTAGATACACGACCCCGTGATAATAAACTAGTTAACGCGACTCTCTCCGCTCCGCACTAAAGTTACATTCGCGGAAAGCTTTCATTCATTCCACATTTCATGTTGTGTTTATAAGCCTATTGTTCTGGCTGCCTCTGACACGCGGTAACCGGAATACGCAACCAGAACCGTTATTACAGTTTTTACCAACTATTTATATTGCTAAAGAAATTCACAGCTATCTCATAACCTAATTTTATATACTAGAATTAGTCTGTATCTTCACGGTGACCCTTACAGGAACGTGTGCAGCAAACGACATTATTTCTCAGTATTGATGCTCACATTTTCTCCAAAAAAATTAAACGAGTTTTGTTGTCTGTTCTATGTTTATATATAATTATGCCTAGAATAAAAAGGTAACAACATTTATCTAAATTGTCTTTGTTCGTCGAGCAAACGTGGGTTTCATTTGTCATTACTAATTTTATTTTCAATTATATTTTCTGTCACATAAAATGAAATAATTGTTGAGATTTACAGCAGCTAAGCAGCAAATTATCGACAAACGTACGGTTCACACGATTACAATCAGACTCACGGACAATATAAGAATAGAAAATGCTGGAAACGAATTCCTTTCCATAGCCGTCTGAATGAGAAAAGACGAAATGAGGCGTTACTTTCATATATGGCTTATTGACGCATGCCGTAAAATGCTTCACCAACATGTATAATTTTATTAATGAAATAAATGATAGCCATTTATAAGTGCTAATGTTTACAGTCAACGATTTATTGTACATCCACACAAGAAATATAAAATATGTATCGGTATAATTAAATGAAAACATTGATGAAAACGGGATCTATGCATTATGTATAGCTTGCACAACAACAATTTGGAATATTGGTACAGCTATCTCTTTTTATTACCTTTTCAATGTCAACAGTAAGTATACGAAGAGAATCCTACTTCCATACGGTATTGTATTTTTTGTTGGGTTACCTTTTAGTAAATTTAATCTGTTGGTAAGGAGAGACATTTCATAATTTAAACAGTGCTGTACATTCGCGAACACGAGTGTCCATCGGCTGTAGTATTGAGTTGGTTGATTGAAATCTACCGTACAACAGATATCTTGCGTTTATTTGTATGTGTTGTGTTTCAACCTTAAGTGAATCGCTTA